>OY744516.1:214118865-214381365 GCA_963556195.1 Sepiola atlantica
AGTGTTATTCCCATACTTGTATTTCGTAAAATTTATTATTAACAAGAATTTCAAAGACGTGTCCAATACATAGAACGAAGGGACTGAATGGTTTGGGTTTAGTTTCGTTGTTTTGTTTTACGGCATATCAACCTTTTTCAGGTTATTTAATGCCGAATCCAGTCATTTTAGTAAAAGCTTTCATGCTTCAAATTCTTCATACCTTCAAGTATTTTTCATGGTGTTTGGTTTGGTTGTTTTGTCGAGGGAAAATGCTGTTTTTATTTTTTGCTTTGCAGAACATGATTGAGTTTTGCAGAGGGAAAGGAAAAACAATATCACCAATGTGTGGTGTATTTTTGGTTAGGGAGCTTGTATCTCCAGACAGCTTGATCCGGTAGCACCAGCGGACTGAATGGGGAAATAGTATAATTTATTATTATTAATCGAGAGAGCCCTTACTTCGGAGGGATTGGGTTGTACCTTGTTTCTAACTTTGCTGATTTTTTTGGTGTAAGGGAAGGTAAGGAATCCGTTACGTAAGATATTATTATTAAATTAAAGTATTTGTATTATTCATAGGCGTAGTTCGAGATGCAGGGCACACATTTAATTAAAAACATTTTTTTGCACATTTTAAAACATACATAGAAAAAGAAATACAATTTTTGTAAGGGAAAAACTCCTATTATATTCTTCAATTTTAAATATTATTTTTATTTTCAGGTGGTTATTTAAAAATGTTTCTCATCACCAAACATCCGGGTTTGGCCCAAGTAATTTCTAAAATGAATTGTATCAAAGTACGTTATTATATCGTGAATAACAAATGAAAATTGGCCAGTCATAAGCAAAGTTTGATTTGTCAGCTTAAATGCTATTTGGGGCTGACCTCAAAACTCCGACAATATAACTTTATATATTAGATTAATCCAGAGAGCCTGCGTTGGGGTTGTATTTATTTCGGAATTTCAATCCGTGTTCGGACTCTGAATAAAAATGTTTTCAAATGTCAGGTTATACTGGATTCCCACTATAACCTGACATTGTGTTTATGCATTGCTGGTTATAGAGCAGATGAAAAAAAACTCTTATGTCCTCGGTCAAGGTAGAAGTTCTAATAAATTAAGGAATTTATATTTTTAGTCTTATAAATTGAAAAATTATACCCGTCCAGATATGGGAGCCTCCATAGTAACTTAATTCCTGTGTAATGGTAATCGGCTGTTGCGATAACACACACGATTTGCAACAATTTTTCAGTTGTGTTTTCTGTTCTTTTAACTATTTAAAATGTATTTGGCATTTTTACTCATTTCTAATCATACTCCAAATTTACTTGTATTTACCCTGTGTTTGCTTAAACTTTTTTTCTTTTAATAATTTTGAGTTTCAATTCACTCGACCTTCTCCGTAGCGTTTAATTTTATAAATAGTAAACTAGTGGCTGTAAAATTCGATGTTCTTCTAGCTAAATGTTAAAAATGTATGGAAAAATTCATAGCCAAACATGTTAGAAAAAAAAGTTCAAACCACCCTCGATATACAACCCCACAACCTCTCACCTCCCTTCACCTTCCTCTGAAATGTACACGATATGATTTTCTTGAAGGGGTCATTTGCAAAGTAGCCCGACTTCGATTTAATGCCAGTCACATGGCTGCCGAAATGAAAAAGACTCCCCAAATTTTTCAGTTGAGTTTTCTGTTCTTTTAACTATCTTAAATGTATTTGGCATTTTTACTAATTTCTAATCATGCTACCAAATTTACGTATATTTACCCTGTTTCATAAATTTAATTTTGAGTTCCAATTTTAACCCTTTTTCCCCGTAGCCTTCATTGTATAAATAGTTAACTAGTTTTTCTCAGTTGCTACCCTACTGGCTGTCTATTACGTTTCTGTACTAACCTGTGACAGAGAAACATATCTTGAAATTTCTGTTCTCTCTGTTAAGTGTACAGTGAACTTATTTTATCTTCATATATACATGTATATATATATATATATTATGTGCACATGTGGATGAAATTTTTTTTCCTTTTTTTTAACCTGCGGGGGCCGGAAATACCCGACTAGTATACGGGCACAGGCTATCCTCCCTCGGAGTGTTGGACTCGTAGACCTTGTCAGGTCATCCACCTAAGAGAAGGAAAACTCTGATAATAAAATTTTGCTACTAACTATTTACGTCTTGGCAGCAAACCGTTGGGGAGGGAGGCCTCCGTAGTCTTGATCGCCAAGCTTCCTAGTGCTGGAATCTCGAAAAAAATCTCCGGTTTGCAAACCTATAATTGCTTAAGGAGTAGATGGGCTCTGCCTATCGCTCGCCCTTCGTATTCTTTCTCTGTCTAGTAGCCAGGCGTAAAGGTACAAGCACTGGAACGCCTCTAAAGACACCTAGTGCTTGGCCTTGTTTCCTGACTAGGGTAATAAACGCCGTGTCTCTTTCTCTTTATCTGGGCAACTTGAGGAAAGTCTTTTGTCACTAAATCGTACATGAATAGTTTGGGTCGCTCTTGTTCTTACAGGTTGAGGGTATAAGGTAAAACAGCTTGTCTGGCTGCTGTTTCCGACTGGTAGTTAGGAGCCCTAACTCTTAGGTAGCCCTAAGAACGGCTGCTCCGCCAGCAGTTGCATAATATTGTGGGTAACTGTATGTGCCATGTCGCGCATGGAAATGGACCCTGCAGTTATCCACGGTGGGCTTTCCCGAAGCCACACCCCCATAGACCAAGTCACGACTAATGGACTGGTTGCGTGAGCTTGTTGGCACCAAACAACCACCCACTTTTCCCTTCCAACTCTAACTCAAAACTAACATGAATTTACAAAATAAGAAAAAACCCTAAACCAAACAACCAACAAAAAACATCTTCGCCTCCGCCCTTGAGGCTCGCATTCATAAATATCCGAGAACTTAGAACCAACATTAACGACGTAGAAAATTTTATCTTGACAAACTCCCCGGACACCCTAGCTCTAAGTGAAACGAACCTTCAATCCTCAATTCCCTCTCACCACTTTGACATAACTTATTATCTTCCACTCTACCGTAAGGACTCTGATAAACATATGCATGGGCTAGGCGTTTATGTTCGGAACACCCTCCCTTTGACTAGAGAACATAGGTTAGAATCAGATGACCAAGTCTACCTGTGCTTTAGATTGACCTTACATAACAGAGTTAGTTACTTATATTGGTTATATTGTCCCCCTTCGACCCAAGACTGTACCCGGCTTGCCTCTGTCTCTGAACGCTTAGATAGAGCACTCTCACTCGACTCGAATGCCCAAAATACATGTATTTGGGGATTTTAATTCACATCACCGTGACTGGTTGGGATTTTCCAGCGTTACTGATGCAGCTGGAAACTCTACGTTTAATTTCTCCTCAGCTCACGACCTCTCACAGACTTTCACTTTTCCGACCCGCCTTCCTGAACGTGTGGACCAGCAAGCTTCACTTCTCGACCTGTTCTTAACCTCACTACCCGATGCCTGTGTGGCGAATGCCCATAGCCCACTCGGAAACTCTGATCACGTAGTGGTAATAATACTTATCACCTTAAAAACTAGTCCAAAAGCTGAAGAGCCGTTGCTCAAAACGACGAGAAACTATGAGCAGGTTGATTTGATGTAGGCACGTATTTCATGTCCATGACGATCTAGTCATTCAACATTGTGAACATTGAAATATCAACAGACGTGAATGTTGACAGAAGGTTGAACAGACAGAATATGATAAATTTTCTCAGAAATACTCTCAAAGACAGTAACTTCGTTATTGTCGAGACGATAGAGAGTGAATATGAATGCGGTGCATATAGGGCAATTTAAGGTCGTTTTGAAGATGTCCTTGCAACATGGAAAACCATCCTTACTGCACAAATTCTATGTCCATGACGATCTTGAGAGTCAGGTTTTGATATCATGTTCGAGTAACCTTTAATCATGAAATCATCTACAGAAACAGACGGGACAATACCAGTTTCCCACAGGAACAGCAGGTTGTGTTTGGTCTCCCGTAAATAGATTCCAACCTCTGAAAGATTGGAACGTAAACTCCTAATGTTGGAAAACGAGACCTGGTAGTGGTGTATACCTTAAAAGTTGGGGTTCTTGGTCTACGCTTATGTTGTGTTTTGTGACTTATCATGTTTAGATTGGAAAATCCGTGGAAAAAGGTCAGCAGAGGGTAAGAAAAGACCATTGAATAAAGAAAAGCCGTAGTAGTTTCCATTAATATGGCATCCAGACGCCCCACCGGAAACTACTGCATGGTCCAAACTCCATTCACCAAATGGCAATATAGCAGCCGCGGTATTATGCACCTGCTGATAGGACAACTTCCTTTTGAGTTTTTCCAAGGGTCCTGTTCTTGGATTATCACGCGGATAACGTCAGTCCACATAAAACATTTACCCCCAGCACTCTTATGAGTGACATAGCGGCAGGAAAAGCAAAGGAATTACTCAAGTCATCTTCAGCTTGCGACTTTTGTCGAAAACATTGCTGGTGGAAAATGAGGACTGAGGGGAGGAGAGGAAATCAAAAAACGAAAATCAACAATTTTAAGACATATTAATATGAAAATGCAAAAATATTCAGGAATCAGAGCGATAGCGAGAGAAAGAGAGAGAGAGAGAGAGAGGGGGAGGCAGAGAGACAGAGAGAGATACAGAGAGATTTCGGTTAAAAAATGCAAACATATCTAGGAATCAGCAGAGAGAGAGAGAGAGAGAGAGAGAGAGAGAGAGAGAGAGAGAGAGAGAGAGAGAGGGTAGAAAATGTAAACATATTCAGGAATTAGAGAGAGGGTAGAAAATGTAAACATATTCAGGAATTAGAGAGGGTAGAAAATGTAAACATATTCAGGAATCAGAGAGAGAGAGAGAGAGAGAGAGAGGGTAGAAAATGTAAACATATTCAGGAATTAGAGAGAGGGTAGAAAATGTAAACATATTCAGGAATTAGAGAGGGTAGAAAATGTAAACATATTCAGGAATCAGAGAGAGAGAGAGAGAGAGAGAGAGAGAGAGAGAGAGAGAGAGAGAGAGGGTAGAAAATGTAAACATATTCAGGAATTAGAGAGAGAGAGGGTAGAAAATGTAAACATATTCAGGAATCAGAGAGAGAGAGAGAGAGAGAGAGAGAGAGAGAGAGAGAGAGAGAGAGAGAGGGGGTAGAAAATGTAAACATATTCAGGAATTAGAGAGAGAGAGAGAGGGTAGAAAATGTAAACATATTCAGGAATCAGAGAGAGAGAGAGAGAGAGAGAGAGAGAGAGAGAAATAGAGAGAGAGGTAACTTAGCGTTTGTTTTCGGGTAGAGAGGACATGTCTGTGTATTCGTCAGCAATCAATGCTAACAAACACTTTAAGGGAGGAAGATAGGTTTAGGGTTAGGGTTAGGGTTAAGCCGAAAGATGTACAGACCGAATGACTGAAAAACACATATTTGAATGTCTAATAATAACCCTAACCTTAACCCTAATCCTAACCCCCACTAAACAATATTTAATGTTTTTGCAATTTATGTTTCAATTTATGTTACAATTTATGTTTAAAGATTTCTCAATTGATATTAGAGTTACTGTTCTTGATTAATTAAAAAAAATAAATTTGTGCGCGTTTATTTTCTGTTTGTGTCGAACATTATAACTTAAACGAAACTATCAAGGCATGCATCTACCTTTCTATATCTTGTGTTTTTATATATACTAGCAAATATATATATTTGCTAACTTGGGAGGATAGTGTCATCACGAAGGAATATATACAAAACTACCTTCCAAAGAGGAGGTAATGCCTGGGATGATGGTCACATGAACACAGAGCAGTTACTACTTTACACCCCCTTTTTTCCCCAAAAGGAGAAGTTAATCATTGGGATGATAGCATCATAACCACAAAACAGATACTACACTACCCTCTTCCGAAAAAGGAGAATATAATGCATGGGATGATAGTATTATGACAAAGGAACAAGTACTACACTACTGTCTCCTAAATTGAGCATTGAAAGATAGTTCATTAGTCTGAAATCGTATAATAAACTGAATTGAACATTAATCGATAGTACAAGTCATAAATTAATAAAAGTAACAGTATAAGTTCAGCTTACGATTAACAGATACCAAATATCCTTTTGTAATATATATATATATATATATATATATATATATATTACATAGAAATACAGTAAATATTTAGGTGATTAAAATCGTAGATATTTCTAGGCAGAGCGTCGTAGTTCATATTTCTAGGCAGGGCGTCGTAGTCAATATCGAAGGTTCGATCATTGTCTAAGTTAGCCATGCTGATGACGGCTGTGAGCCATTAACACGTGTACATGGATTACTTTTATGTACGTATAACATTTATGAATATATATATATTTTTAATTTTATATATATTATATATATCTATATAAATTTAATACGTAGATGTTCTGTTTTTAAATTTCTGAAACAGTTACATGGTAAACAGCTGATGATCCCGGTTTCCTATTTCACAATTTATGTTAATGCCCCATGTTTATGTTTCACTGTTGAATCCACTTTTGTATTTGTGAATTTTCCAGCGGTAAGTCGACTTATTCAAGTTCTAAGTTTGTGAAATGTTAAACTCAGGTCGTATCCCTAGGAATTTAAACTGCATTTTTGTTCGTTTACTCAAAGCTTCTTTAGACTATATATTGGGTTTATAGATTTGTATTACCTCCCTTCTATTTGCCTATCTGGTATCAAAGTTTTTCTTATTTGTTATATATTTTTTCATGCATCTTTATTCCTATATAATTTTATAAGCTAGCCACAATATCACGGAATATTTCCCATGGGGTTCTAATTAATATTGACCAATTCACAATTCAGTTATTATTGCGTTTTTTCGGGGGGGGGGGTCTACTTTTTTGTAAGTGATTACGTTTTGCCACTCGGACTTAGGGTTAGTGGTAAAAAAAATTAGTGTTCTAAAAAGTTAGAATGGTCCGAAAATGGGGGATCATTTTACATTTAATTCATAGTCGAATCTGATCACCAACTCTAAATTCTAAAATAATGATAATTTTTTACTTCTGTCCGCGATTTTTTTTTAATGTCTACGCGTAATCACATAAAAGAAGTAGAATCTCGTTTTCTTTTTTAATGGGTTAGGTGATTTAACTGAAAATGTCAAACTACAAATTAAAAATAAAAAATAATTTTTTTTTAAATTAGTGATTTATTTATGTATTACTTGGATTATACGGACTATTATTCTCATTTTGGTTTTTATTTTCACAACGTTGCAACGGAAATAGTTTTAATTAATCAATTATGGTATTCTTAGTTATTATTATTAGTTATTACAAAGAATTGAACCTTCAACCCTTAGAAGACTTTCCCTTAGAACGTCTTTATTCGGAGGTTGAAGGTTCAATCCGTACTACAGGCGATAATAGTTAAGAATAATATAATGATGAATTAACACTTCTACTCGGTTATGGGTGACGGAACGAGAACAATCTACCCTCGTGAATTAACTAAATGGTTTAGTTTAAAATTCCATATAGGTTCCTAAGTTCGACATAAAGATTCCCAAGTTTGAAAACATGCACGTAAAGAAATATGGAGGTTACATCGGTCGAAACGTTGTGAAAATAATAACCAATTAGAGAATAGTAATCCGAATCCTACAAATCATCAATTATTTCAATATAACAATTATTTCGATATAAGATTTCGTCGATATCCACTCGTTTCAAAATCCAAAATGGCCGACCCATGAGTTGCTATTGGTGTTTCATTCAATAAATGCAGTTAGAAAATGACTTACCATCAACCTTAAGTCCGACTCGTAACACCCCTTGACTTGGAGTTATTAGTTAGGTTAGTCATGTGTATTATGGTTAACAGAATATACAAAAAATACAAATATTATTTTCGCACTTCCTTTTAGTGAAGGAAAAAATATCCCCCAAACATAAACTTGTAATACTATAGTAATATACGCTTAGGTAACATACGTACATACATACCTACATACATACATACATACAGCATCAAACGCTACTACCTCTAAATGGACCGAAAGTGCGTGCGTATTTTAATTTAATTAATATAAGAAACTGATACCCCACTCTAAAAGCGAACCCAATTGCAAAGAAACCTTTCACTCTGCAGCCTGGTATTGAAACAGTAGACCACCATCAATTAGCATGGGAACGAAGATTATTTAAATTCTATATAATGTCGAATCGGCGGACATATAAAAAATACGTAGAACGGAGGGTGATACATAAAGAAACCATTGTACAGGTATAATGGATGCATAATTCGGAACTCTTTTCATGTACCTAATTCCGGACGAGGAATTCAGACATGTTGATGAAAAAAGAAATTAAGAGACATTTGTAGGGAACTGTCGGATTTCATAGAATTTGATGTGTATGTGGATGTATTAATAACATAAATGTCTGCGCAAATTAAACATGGAAAATGGGGAGGTTTGAGGGAAAAAATGTAAATCCCTAAAGAGGGACAACAAACAAATGACAGATTCTATTTATCTTCCTCCCATAAGGTAAGATGTGACACAAGGTCGGGAAAGAACCAGCGCTCGAGAATTTGAGCACTCTGGCCGTTTAAAAATTGCCTGGGTAGCCCCGTCGGCATTCCCCGGTAGGGGCGCCTCAGGCAGTAAGCAATAAACTTACTCCTCCCCAAAGAGGGGAGGCAAAGCCTGGGAGGGTGCACCTCCTAGAACTGCACAGGACCGACAACCCCAATAGACTGGCGTAAATCCAGACCCGAAGGCCCGGACGATGACAGATAAAGTGCTAAATAATAAAAGTTCTGAATAACAGTAATCTTGAGGTTGACGGTTCAATCCTCAGCACAGGCGATACTACGAATATAATTAAGAATTTCATAAAACTTCTACTTTGACAGAATGAGAACAATCTAACGCCGTTTTATACAGATTCCCGAGTTAGACATAAAGATTCCCGAGTTCGACAAGATGCATCTGAAGAAGGTCGGAGGTTACATCGGCCAAAACGTTGAGAGAACAAATTCCAAGATGAGAATAGCAGTCCGAATAACACAAATAATAATAATGATCAATCCTCATCTAAAAAAAATCCGAAATAAACAAATACAAGTTAGAATTCCTGAGTTTCCAAGTTGTCTCGAATACGGAACTATCTCTCGAGGGAGCATCAAAAGGCACGAAAGTCAATTAATCAATGAGCTTTTTCTTTCATGATTGAATTAAACGTTAGAAATGTTTGTGGGTCAGTGAGGTAAAATAAATAATAAAGTTATTCATGATTACCGAGGATATCAGGTCATGTAACAGCAAACTCCAAATATATTCATATAAGATTTTGACAGATGTATGCGACAAACATGTTCCTCCTTCTAAAATATTCATTTATATTTGAAAAATACATTTTCAAAATATGACTGTTGGATAGTATGAAGGAGGAGGGGGCGTAATTTAAGATCCTTTTAGATATGGGCATTTAGATCCCTGTGAGCATTGGCGACTTTAGCATCAATGTTTCGAGGCTGCGGATACTCCGCAAACGAAAATGCGACGACTGTCTACCGCCACTGCTAAAACTTGCATTTGTGTAACTCAAACAAACGGAATTTCCATGAACAGAGTTCCTTTCCAAGAACCTCCAAACTGTGGAACAAATTGCCACGGTACTGCTTCTATGCATACTACAACATGGTCTCCTTCAAATCTTCAACAACTACTTGTCGGTCCGTCCTCTTTATTAATTCAATTTTGTCCCTTCCGTCCATCGTTTCCGACCCTCTTATAGCATCTTCCTGATCTCATTAACCTTTACCCTCTAGTGGCCTTTGGCCTTTATAAGTAATGATCCATTAGTATAAAGAATACTTTTTTTTTTACTAATGAGTCATAATTTATCAAGGCCAAACGGCACTCGAAGATAAAGGTTAATGCGATAGATTATCAGTTTAATGATGAAGAATATTATTAGAGGATTGAAAATAATGAATAGAAGGGCAAAATTTGATTTCTTATGAGAACAGTTTATGACAAGTATTTGTCCAGATTTGACTTGAAGATGACCGTGTGGTAACCTGCAGGGAAACACTACTATGGTAATGTGTTATTCAGATGAGAAGTTATTGGAAAGAAATTCTGTTCATTAAAATTCTGTTTGATATTAGGCACATGGAAGAAAGTTGTGGTAATAAGACGAGTTCTTGTTGTGAATGTCTTACAATGTGACTAAAATTTAAAGTTCCGGTAAACAATCCCTATAATAAAGTAAAGTCGTTTTTCCCTGCCGCGTTGGCTATTATAACTTTTGAACCATAAGCTTCATATGCTTATCTGTTCCGCAATCCAATTAGAACTGTTGGCACATCTATGGAGATGCAGCTGAGAGCATTATTTCCTAACTTGACAGAGTACAGAACCACCTCCGAAATCTAGTGAGCGATGCCATCTTCTCAACTCTACATCCTCTTTCTCACAGAAGAGATGTTAGTTAGTAGTCTTTCAACACTCTACTGTCATGGCAGGTGCGCGACTGAGCTTCATTCTATGCCCTCTCTGCAAAACATTCACAACAAAAACTCTTCTAGCTTCAACACCTGTTAATAATTTCTTTTTCACTCTATGTGTACCTAAAACTAAGCTGAACTTCCATGACCAAAGTTTATTTCCTAGAACTGCCCATGTGTGGAACACAATACCACAGGGTTGCTTCCTGGCTGATTAAAAATAATTCTTGCTAATCTGTCCTTTTAAACAATCAATTTCTCTACTAGTCACAACCATCGTAACAAATTCCCTCGATGTATCACCGTCTACATGTCCAACCCAATAACCCTTATCCTCCAGTGGCCCTTGACCTTGATAAGTGGTGACACGTTTGCAAAAATTACCTTATTAGGTTATTTTATGATTTTATTTCAGAATTGCTACTCTAATATTTATTTTTGTTTTCAATTAATTAATTATTTTCCCCCGAGCAACGCCAGGACACAGGTCCTACTATCTAAAATAAACTTCTGTTGCGAAAACAAATGAATTATATTTTTACAAAAATCCGACCGTACCAACCGCCGACTCTGAACACGTTTTGGCGATTTACAACAAAACAAATTTACAAAATATAACTTTTACCAAACGCAAGTAAATTTAATCTTCTATCGATATGCGTAGGTTTTCAGTTTTGGAACTTTTTAAGTGTTGTTCTTTGTATCGCTACCTAGAAGTCAGTCACGTGATATATAGAATGGTTTGATATAATACAAAGTATTTTCCAAAATTAAAAGGGGCAAAAATTGTTTAAGAAAATCGTTGAAAACCGATAATTTTCTCTACTACAACAACAATATAATGAGCAAGAAAATTATTTTCCTTCACTTTTAGCCATCCATAGATATCTAAAATATCGAATTACAATGCTCATTTTTTTTGTAAACATGCCCCCTACCGCACTAAAAAAAAGGGTTTTTGGTACTTATTTGTGAAGATAAAGATGTGTATTCTTCTTTGTTCGATAATTGAATTTTCAAATGCACTTTTGGTCATTGAAAAAACTTCTTATAAATATAACTTTACAGTGAAATGAATTTTTAAAAAATTCCAAATCAATTATCTACGCACAAACTGATGACGTAGTACGATTCTATGGTCTTTTGTTGAAGACCCTGGAGAAATACGAAACTCTATTTAAAAATTTAGAATGTTTTCAATGTTTTCAAAAATAAACTTGTATTTCGAAAACACAAGAATTATGTTTTTACACAAATACTTTTATTTATACATATTTTAAATTAAATTCTTTTCATATAAGTCGCTAACAAACTTTACTTATTTGAACCTGATCCAATGAAACATGTCGTCATCTAGGAAATAAGCCGATAATACATGCATATTTACACATTTAAAAATTATTTTTCTTCAGATATCATACGTAATAATAAATTGATTTAAAAAAGCAGAACTTTTCATTCCTGTCACTGACCGTCTCTAAATTTTCACTTTATTTAAATATTTCCCGATTTTACAATAATTTTTCCTTTTCGGTTTATTTAATTTTATTTTTTTACTTTTTAAAATAAAATTACCATTTAAGTGTAGTATACTCTACGTTATCTTTTCTGCCCTAGTTAAGTGAAATAGAAATGCTTCTAGACTGAGAAAACATGTTTAAATAACACAATGTAATAATATATATTGGATTAAAGAAGTCAAAATATAAATGAAAATAGCTTGATACTCTAATATTTATTTTTCTCAAGTTAAATCATTTTTTCTTTCTCCTCCTCTGGGCAACGCCGGGACACGGTTCCTGCTAGTAACCAATAAAGGATTGTTCATGTGTATTTTAAAACTGCAGACTTCTCACTTTCTGTACTCGAGAGCCGCCGCTGCCTATGGGAATGATAGAGGCAAAATATACTCTTAGTTACGTTAAATAAATGTAAAATCCTTGTCATCGTCCCACTTCATGTATGTACCAGCTCGTCCCATAGAAGAGTACACACACAGCATGCGTCAATCACGGTCATGAAAACGAGAGGTTGACAACAGACAAACCCTTACTTTTCATCAAGGATTCTATCTAAACGCGCCACGGAAGACTTCGGGACGTTAGTCATCTCAAAATACCAAAGTAAGGCATGTGTGTGTGTGTGTGTGTCTGTGTGTGTGTGTGTGTGTGTGCACGCGCGGCGCTCCGTCTTGTGTCTGGACGCGTTTTTAAAAAAAATAGATTAGAGCACGAAACTAATTGAGACATTTTTTTAAAGATTCCGTCTAAAGAAATACATTTGCAAAATGGTGAAAAAAAAATTACAACATATTAAAAAAACCCAAGAAAAACAAAGATTTAGCGAACGCGCCCTGTCCGCTCCAATGAAAATGTTAATCGATTTAAATTTGTGGTAGTAGTTGTAGTAGTAGTTGTAGTAGTAGTAGTAACTTTTTTGTACAGATGCTTCTATTATCTCTGTATTGATAAAACGTATCATGCACGATACCGTGTGTATGTGTGTTTATCGCTTATACGTAACTTTCAAAAATACACGTTGAATCATTATATTTAAAAAAATTACTACTAATAAGACATTTATTATACCAAAAAATAAAATAAATTAGAATTTAAACAAATTAAAAAAAAGACCGATTAAAAATTTAAAGAAAACTATATTTTGAATCATTTTTGTCTAAGCTCTTCGTCCGGTAATATATCTCAACCCAGATAACACTGGGTAAACACCAATAGTAAATGATAATTCAACTTATTTATCCAAAATTTCGTTTTTTGTCCCGCCATTTATAAGTTGTTTTTTCTTCACTTTTCACTTGTCGTTATTTTTACTTGTTTTTATGTTACATCCATATTTTTTATTTCCGTTTTTGTTTCGTTTTATTTAATTCATCTTCTTTCGCTTTCATCTTCTATCGGCAGCCATTGAATCACATACCTTTCTCTCCCATGAAATTACGCGGGTACGCTGAGTTTACTGCGGTTAGAATTTGATAAATTATTTTGTATTTTATTTCATTTGCTTTCAACTTTCTACGCCATCTAAAATAATACAAAAAAAAAACAATAATAAAAAATTTAAAATATAAAATATAAATATAAATAAAAATAAAAATATTAAATAATAATTATAATAATAAAACAATTATATAAAAAGAATTAATCACAGTTAACAGATAGCAACCCTCCCAAACATTATAACTTCCTTTTGGTGGAAAGATGAATATATTACCTGTCGCCTGAGGTGTTCTCAGCAGCGAAAAAGTGCCTACTAGATCGACTAGGATATTTTGGGACGAAAGCGATTTTACCATATATTGACTTTTAACGGTTTCGCACGCAAACTGCGCGCGCACCGTTTCCGACATTTTTTTGTATTGCCACTTAGACTTATGGTTAGTGTAACGATATACAACACACAAACTGTTGTGCTATTTAGAATTCATCACATATGCTAAAGTAACAAGAGACCATCCTCCCAGGCATTACCCCCTCCTTTCAGGTGGAGCATTGTCTGTCGCCAGAGGAGGTTTCAATCGTGATGGCGTACCGGCGGAACCTACTAGGATATTTTAAAATGAAATTGATTTTTAACAGTTCCTTTAACTGTAAATTAACGTTTGTCGATTTCGTGACGCCCACTGCACGCAAGGTTATTGTCTTTAATCGTATAGCCATCCGGACTAACGGAAAGGTTAATGAACGGCATGTGCTTTTCTATTCTTATTCATATCAAATATTACCTTCTTTCCAGTGTTTGTGTACGGATACAATTACTAAACTCCCTCCTTATTAAATAATCTCGCATCTACATAAGTACATTACTGTAATGATACTCTTTCGTAGTGATAAAATAATACGAACGCTTACATATTGATTATTATTTATAAATTTAATACTAATAAAACACTAAAAATAATATTGATAGCTAAGTAAAAAAATCGAGTAAAATTACTGTTATGAGTGTCATAGTTGGGAGCATTATTTTCTTGAGGTTTTAGATTTTCCCGGATAACACCCCTGTACATTAGTTATTTATAATTTTAATAATTCAAAATCACAAGACAATGAAAAATTCGATTAGCACTACTTATACGAACTTTAGTGGTGGTAGGAACAGTTTATTGTTTTTTTTTAGTTTTCTAGGGCAATGCCGGTGCATGGGTTCCGCTAGTATATATATATATATATATATATATATATATATATATATATATATATATATATATATATATATATATATATATAGTAATCAAGGAAAAGTAAACACTCACAGGATAAAAATCCAAAGAATTTCAACCAGGCTTATAAAGAGTGCTCACTCTTAACTAAAGCTTTTATATATAATTATTTTATTTATACAAACATGTAAATAATCCGTGACATTGGCATGTCGATGTTATCGATCAACAACTGTTAGAAACTAGGAACTCATCAGGCAGAAAGAAAATCTGATCCTTCCCACAGATCATATTTTCATTCTTTCCAAAATACGATCTGAGAGAAGGATCAGATTTTTCCCCCTGATGAGATCTCCATTTTTAACAGCTGTTGATCGATAGCATCGACATGCTAATATCGCGGAATATGTACATGTCTGTATGAATAATAATAATTATATATATATATATATTAAATGAAAAGTTTAGTTCAATAACTCTATCATTAGTTGTATCACAAAGATATAATTAAACACCAATATTTTAAATAAAATATAATGAATGCTACAGAGGTCGATGATACAAATAAACAGGGCTGTACGCGCTCCACTACTTTTGGAGCTGCTCTCGCTCCTGCTCCAACGCCCAAAATTGGAGCTGGCTCCTTTCACGCTCCCCATTGTCAAAAAGGAGCCGCTCCTGCTCCAACTCTCATAAAAACAAGGAGCGGCTCTTTTTCAGCGCTCTATAATGAAAATGTACCTTTCATAAACGTTCTATTCTACCAATGAGTGGTCGAAGGATAGGGGTGGGCGTTGAAGGATCTCGCTAATATGGGTGGGGATGTCACTTTAAGTGTAAGACCGTAAGGTGATATTTGACAAAATCTCACTAATATTTTGAGAGTTATAGGAGAACATGTCGGACGAAGTATAGGATTATACGTAAATTTTCGTTTCTTGAGGTATAAAATAGAAAAATACCTGAAGTATTTTAAAACAATTTTAATATTCATTATATTAACAACCTATTTTTTCAGGAAAGGAAAATTTGACCCGATATATTTAGATTTGTTTTAAGTAAATGAAGTTTTACTTTTAAACATTATTAGTGATTAATTTCTTTTTAAAGAAAACATTTCTCTGGGAGAGGAGAGACAGCCAGGGCAACATTAATCGTCGTACTGTTGTTTAATATTTGTTTGTTTTACGAACGTAACTATATTGTATAATGTATATTATTATTTACAACAGAGAAATGCAAAAGTACTTTCAAACAAATCGATTTATCCATTTTTTTTCAATAGTATGATTTGGGGGGAAAAAAACCCCAATGAAGTTTATTTTTTAAAGATTGAATGAAAAAATATGTTTCATAATTTAACCAAAAATATGAATAAATTGAGAGTTGAAAAAATATCGGGTCAAATTTTCCTCCACCGTAAAATTAACTGGAGCAAGTTTTCCTAGGTCGGGTAAAAACATTTATTGAAATGAAAATTTGAATAAAAAAGGTGAAAACGTCTATATTCAGAAATCTCTAACAAAAACAAACTGTTTATAATTTTAATATTCGATAATAGATTTTCTAAGATAAAGAAAGATATCTATGCTACTTTCGGTTCTAAAAAGACAACAAATTAGTCAGAAAGTCAAATTATTTGTTTTTTTAAATTAAAATTTAAGATATTTTGTTTAATCTAATTAAGTTTAAACTACGGTTTAATGGTAGAATAAAGACCGCTGTTTTCTTTCGCTCATTTGGTCGTAATTATATTTTTGGTCCTGAAATAAAATTCTCATTTACTTTTTAAAGTGTTTAGAATCTAACTTTAATTCCAGGTTTTAATCGCTGGTGGCCATGTTGGTTTTTATTGGTTTTCCTTGGACTAAATATATTTTTTCCTTGGACTAAATATATTTTTTCCTTGGACTAAATATATTTTTTCCTTGGACTAAAGATATTTTACTGCTTTAACATTTTATTACACACAAAAAACAAACTTTGAAGATTCTATTTACAAAAGCAAGTTTTAACGGAATTTAACGAATTTTAAAGGAAACATGAAAGGTTAAAACATACTAGTCGTGAATTTAAGAATAACAAAATGTCGCCGAAAAGACGACGGGTAAAAATGTGCCAAAAAAGTTCGATTTGATATATGCTAAAAAATAAATTAGAATTTTTTGTCAGGACAAAATGTATCATTTCACCCTTAAAATCGATTTTATCGAACATTTGGGTGAATACCGAGCGAAATGGGTGAGAAAATCCAACGGCCTCTATAGTATAATTGACCCTAAAATTCTTTATTTAAAACACGAATTAAAAGAAAAATTGGCTTATTTATTCAATTAGCAATAAATATCGTTGTCATAAATACAAAAAAGTTCAAATCTATAAGAAAATAACTTCAAAGACATCTATAGACTCATTGCCTCATTTAAAGACATTTGACGCCAAACTGTCTCCTGCCTTAAGAAAACTATCCTATCAAAAATGTAACACATAGATGTTAAAAAACCCGGAAAAGTTCAGTTTCTGTTTCCATGTGTAACTCTCTCGTTCTTTCTCCCTCTCTCTCCCTTCTTCTCCCTCTTCCTCTCTCTCTTTCATATACATTTACCAGAGATATAATTTTAAAAGATAACTCAGAGTAAACTCTAAGACTTTCTTTACTTTTCCTTTATATTGCTTAATAAATAAACTAATGTTTAAAAAAAAAGATCAAATAATTTTGGAGCGAGGAGCGCGGAGCGATAAAACCACCGCTCTTTAGTCCCAAGTGAAGTTGCTCCCGCTCCACTCCCGCTGAATATAGAATGAGCCCTCCTCTCTTTCGCTCCAGCAAAAAGGAGCGTGCTCCTGGAGCGCGCTACTTTTTGAAGGGCTCCGTAAAGCCCTGCAAATAAATACTGCAGATAAAGTAAGCTGAATGGTTAACCTTAAAGTTAAAATGAGCTAATATATTATAACTTCTAACCTGATGTAGATATAATAAAATTGAAATATCGGAAACAAGTATACACAAGGACAAATAGTGTTGGTGGTGCTTTTTCGGAGCATAGTCATTGCAGAATTGTGAATATGTCATGAATTTGAAATCTACTTAGGTATATATATATATATATATATATATATATATATATATATATATATATATATATATATATTAGAAATAGTCTACGCAGATTAATCAACATTTTGACGTTAACACATCGCATCGCGACTGCACCTAAGTGACGTGTTAATGTCGAAAGGCCGATTGATCTGCGTAGACTCTTTCAAATGTTTATATAATTTTATTTATTAAAGCCATATTGAGCACGATTGAAACAAAATATTGGTTTTAAGTTAATCCAACAAAATATATAAGAGGCAACTAATATCTTATAATTAGTGAACATCCGGATAAAAACTGAAGCTCAATATACTGGATAGAGCATTAATAGCATAATATAAAATGAAATAATAAAATAAGGTGCGAATCAAATTTTATTAGAATTCAAAATTCAGGCAAAGTATCTTAAAGTCCTTAACTCATGAGTTTTCAAAGATAATTCTTCTCCTCAGAGGACCATTACCGCGGTAACATTTAACAGGTGATAAAGCTACACTTTGAAAATATATAAAAATATATATAAAAATACATAAAAGTATATAACACATCAAATATATCAGCCCAAAACATACTTTTTTGTGTAAGCTATACAATCCATCCAAGTCATACAATTTAAAACATATTCAGGAAAGATATCCAAGAGGTTGATTGAAGATTGATCCAGGTAGTGAGTGACAGTCCAAAAACGAAAAAATTATCCAGTCAGAAAATGCGTCCGCAATCGATGCAGTAAATGACAGTGAAAAATGCATCCAATGTTCAGGTTAATTAATAAAACGATAAAGGAACCAAATCATATAAAAAGTTCAGTAAACTCACTTTGCGTTGAAATCATGATGTTCAAAATTCAGGTTTCTAATGATTTGATCGGAGTAGTGCAAACCATAATTCGCTGGTTAAATGAAAAATCCGCTAAATCCGATTCGAATAAAATAAAATTAAATTGAACTGATATATTCGGCCATTTCTTCTTCTGGGTCCGATAAAAATTATTCCAATGAATGAAGTTAAATTTGAAGGTAATCACTCCCCCGCAAGCCAAGTAAACAGAACCTCTTCTCGCCGATCAAAAGTCAATACAAAAGTCGCTGAATGCCTACTTATCCAAACGACGTTATTTTATTATTTCATTTTATATTATGCTATATATATATATATATATATATATATATATATATATATATATATATATACATTTTTCTATTTAATTAAATTAACACAGGCACATATTTTAAAATATTTTATTTTATTATTTCATTTTATATTATGCTATATATATATATATATATATATATATATATATACATTTTTCTATTTAATTAAATTAACACAGGCACATATTTTAAAATATTTTATTTTATTATTTCATTTTATATTATGCTATATATATATATATATATATATATATATATATATACATTTTTCTATTTAATTAAATTAACACAGGCACATATTTTAAAATATTTTATTTTATTATTTCATTTTATATTATGCTATATATATATATATATATATATATATATATATATATATACATTTTTCTATTTAATTAAATTAACACAGGCACATATTTTAAAACGCCCAAAATTATTTTACGTATTTAATGTGTGTGTGAAAATATCAGAATACCTGTCTCAGGACGTGTAAAATTAATTTTCCGAACAGAACAGTTTTCTACCAATTTTACGTCCGTTTATGAAGATTAAAATCAAGATATAATGATACTAGACCTCTCTATTTAGAATCCTTTTTCTAATTTTGATCAAAATCTATAACGTAATTTCTAGAAAATGTCTCAAATATAAGGTTTAAGCTTAAGGGGTCTTGAGAAGAAAAAGAAATTCAGTGATGTCTAATGACGATGGATGAAATTCAATGCAAATTTGATATACTTTAATTTTCAAATGGGCAGTTGATCCTATATCATGCTCCGTAAAAATCTTTTGAAAAACTATAAAAAACAGACATTTGGGAAATATTTTTTAATTTATATCTAATATGTATTGTTCAAATTTCACAAAAATGATGTCTAATATGTATTGTTCAAATTTCACAAAAAATAGGAGGCATCTGAGTTTTGACGCAAGACTTTCACCCATGCTTTAGCCCATTTGCATAGAATAACATTAAATATAACCAACATATGGACCCCTTAAGCTTTGCAGCTGTGTTCCAAAATTCATAATAACTGGTAAATAAGTTTGGGGTGAATCATGTGCATACACATATATAAACATATAAACATACCTAACTTTATAAAGATTCGGATATATGAATGTGTTCGTATTTTTATATATAAGTAGAAGAAAGCCCGTCAAGAAAATACTAAATTTATGGTGCTTTGTCGAGTATTTTGGGAGCCTTGGGCAGTTTGGCTAAGATCAATGTTTAGTATCTGTTCCGATAAATGCTACACCCTGTAGACCGGGATTTACCTTCTATTTGAGAAGGGGTTAGTTTATTGCTAATCGTGTGAGACACCCCTACCGGAGAATGTCGACAGGGCTGCTCAGGCATTTTTGAGGGCCAGAGCGCGCTAATACTAGTGCGCTGGCTAACCACACTTGACCGTGTGTCTAGCCTCCAAGAGAGGAGGTAAATAAAAATACTTTGACCTTGTGTCTAACCTCCGAGAAGTAAATAATTTGGGCAGACATACACACACACATACAAAGTTTTACCATTTATATATTAGACTACTTTGTAAACATTAAAATATTCATGATGGGAACGTAATTCTTTCTTACAGAATAGCAGAATTACGACTACTTTTAATAGATCATAATAAGAGAAGCTGTATCCGTGTGTGTCATTACTCTGATAAGCTTCATAATCTTATTTGCTATTAGCCGATGGACATGATCCTATTTTTTTGGTCCTTTTCGGCAGAATAAACTCGTTACATCCTGTTTATGTACTTCATGACCTTACCACATAATATTTCAAAACGTGGAGACAACTTTACTAATTTTACTGTTATGTTTATTTGGTGATATTCGTTGTCTTGTACATATTCTAATCTCGAAGCCATGCCGAATAGATCATAAACATTAAGAAGTAATATATATATATATATATATATATATATATATATATATATATATTTGTTTCTATAGATGTTTATCCGTTGAAACTCCAGTGTTTATAAAAAGTGCTAATAACATGTAGAGCTGTTCTTTAGTGTATATTTTTATTCATACAAATATTATTGGTTACATATGTGCATACATGTTTCAGTTTTCCTCTGCCATAGAACGTCAAGCTCATTCAGACCGAAAAAAGGAATCAAATCCCCGAAACATTTTTTTTTATGGTAAACAACTAATGCTCCCTACAAAAATATTAAGACTAGTGTAAATTCTTGGAAGCTAACTAATGCAGTGATTACAAGAGATTGATTGACGTACAATCAAAGGAATTTTTCAACAAAGGACTTGGGAATACATTTTTTTCTGTTTTGGACTTCATTCTAATGTATCCTCTCATACCATGGATTTCGGAGTTTGCTATCTGGACTCTATTTTATTATAACTCAATGCTCAATTTATCCCCAGGATAATTACATAAACACATTTCATTTTCTACTCAGATTTCATTGAATATGTCTTTTGTTTACAACTTTTACATTTTCAAATATATGCTACCAATAATACATTATTTTACTGATTTTTCTTCTCTGATGAAAATAGCTTTTCTTTGAAAATCCATGAATTAAGGAAAACACTTTTTATATTCCTGGTTTGAATATCTGATATATATAAATATTGTAATTTATCCAATTTTTATTTTCATCATTTCTTATATATATATATATATATATATATATATATATATATATATATATATATATATATATATATATATATATATATAAATAATGCGTTCCGTGTATGGGAAGTTCCTGGAATTAAAACTCAGACACCAGACAAACAGAGGAAGAAAGAAACGTTCTTTTCAGTTGTGATAGATCTTGCTGTGGATGTCTTACAAGGAAGGACCAGGCGAACACATACATGGAAATAAAGATAGAATCCAAAATGTTCTTCTACTTCTTGTGTAATTTATCAATGTATAGTGGAGCATTTACGAAGTAATTGTGCCATGATGCTCGCTCACACATCGTGGCTAGAAGCTCCAATCTAGAGAGGCCTGAGTCACTCTCCAGAAATGAATATTGTAATATGGGACCTCCCAGCCCGTCGCTTATATGGCATAATTGCGTTAATACACCGGTTCTCGTTAGATCACCGGAGTTAAATGACGTTGAGTCTGGCCAGTACCAGATGGGTGACTATTTGGGAATGCTAGGCGCTGTATGTCATTTTCCCATGACCGGGATATACATGCGGTTGAGGACCGCTTGTGAATTTGATATTCCTTGTAAACTTCTTTTATTCCGAGAAAGTCGGAATATCTCGCCCAGAGTAAATACCACAGCAGGTATTACCGGTTCGGTGATCATATCGGTATTTCTAAGAGAGTTATCGTGTTGAGATAACTGACCAGATTATTACACACAAATAAAGTTGCATGTATTCGAGCAACGTTTCGTCTGTGATAAAAATGCTGGAATGAACAAAAGACATCATCTCCCACTAGATTGCTAATTCGATTTTGTAATCTGTCAATACAGGAAATCGTGTTCTGAGCGGCACCTCCGCAGATGTGGACACAGTGCTCCATTTTAGAATGTATCTGAACCTTATATAGATAGAGAACTGCGTTATGTGTCTAGTACAAGCGAAGGAATTATCCAACCATTTTTCCACCAACCTTAGCAACAGCGAGCATATTAATATAAAAATATACATATCGCAAGTCAGCTGCACAGAAACGCTTATCTATCATTCCTAACGACAGTCGTTAAGTTAAATGCATTACACCTGATGATTTCCTACGTGAATGAAACCCAAACGTTTCTGTGTAGCTTACTTGCCATAAGTATATTTTCATACTACTACTAAGCTCTACCCATGTATTAAACACCGTTGAAGTAAATACCGAAGCAAAAATATATGCGTAAGATATTATTTCATGATATTAGTAATTACTTGAGACAATCTAATATATAAAAATAAGTAGCTAGGATTTCCCACTTCGAAATTAAATAGAATTTCTTCCTAAAATCTTCATGGATTTCTCTGTTCTTCAGGAGAAATCGACTCTGAAACTTCTTGGGTTTTCTTTCTCATCAAATCTTTCTTGGGATTCATACATTAGATCCATTGCTTTTTTCTGCTTTTCGAAAACAATCGGTTCTCTCTATCGCTTCAAACACTTTCTCACACCTGAGACTATTCTCTATCTCTACGAATCTACTATCAAACCATGTATGGAGTACTGTTCTCATATTTGGGCTTGTGAATATGTGTCTAATCTGTGGGTTCTTGATAAGGTTTAGAAACGTATATGTAATTTGATTGACCCCCACCCTTTCTTCTTCTCTGCACAGACGTGATGTTTCTAGTCTCAGTCCTTTTTATAAATACTATTATTACACGTGTTCTTCAAAATTTTCATATACATTTTTTACTTTCTTTATTCCAACTCGTTTGACTAGTTGGTCTAGTGATATCTATCAATTAGCTGTTTTTATACCTTATTATAATACAGTTTCGTATTCCAGTAGTTTCTTTTAAATAACTGTAGGCTTGTGGACCTCTCCTCTTGCTGACTGTTTTCCTCCCATGGTATTGGTCTTTTAAAGACTAAGATCTTTGCAATAATTATCTTTCGTTTCTGTTAGATCCTTACATCAAATGGCTTCATGTCTTGTCAGTACCGATTTTAATAAAATAGAAGTGCACATAAAACTCGATATTTGATTCTGCCTAGCTTCTTTTCTTTCGTTACACGTTGGTGCGTGTTATTAGAAACAATGTATTTTAATTAGATTTAATTTCTTTGCAAATACAATTACTCAGATAATTTCTCGCAAGAAAACAAATCTTTCCTTTCAGCATCAAATGTAAATTCAAGATGGTAGTCAATTATGCTATCAGCAACACATTTTGCTACAAATGTTAATTAGTAATACTAACACATTTTCTTCTTTCATTTATTTATAATAACTGTAAAACAACATTTATATGTTTTATTCCGAAAGGATCTAACGTGCTACAAAATACGTAATATCTTAAAACTTAAAAATTTCTAGGTCTATTCCAGTCTCCTTCCTCGACCTTCGTAAACAATGTCTGCAGACAAAATACCCCACATTTTAAATTAATCGTTTACTTAATTCGAATATACAACACTAGTGTTTACTTTCCGTAAAAAATAACGGGAAAAATGATCCACCAGTGTTCGCACTAATATTCATATAAAATCATCATAGAATGATATCAGTAATTGAAGTTTTCATAAATTTTTATTATTATTTCTTATGACCTGAAACAACAACCGCTGAGTTTTAATTTAGTTTTCAATTTAGGGGCGGGGGTTGTCTGACCTGCCATTTTCTTTTTCGCTTTCCTTCATGACTTGAAATTTTTTCGTGCAGGGGGTTGGAAAGAGCACGCTTTTTTTCTAGCTAATTTCGCTGTTTTTTTGCGATGGGACTGATTTATATTTATTTATATATAAATAACACATTAGTTTTTATTATAGAGTGGGGCATTGCGTGTGATATTTTTCACTTTACCCAGGAAACGACGGAATTACTAAAATCAACCGTTGTATTACCAAAAACCAACGGAAAAGCAAACTACAAATATATATATATATATATATATATATATATATATATATATATATATATATATATATATATATATATATTGCTTTAATTACACTTTTTTACGTTCGTTTTGTTTTGGCAAAATATATTTAAACCTTTTGCCATCGACTGATATTAATCTGTAAAGAGGAGTGATACATATATTATTGAAATAATAATATCTTTTTGGTAATAGAAATACTGTTTGCTGAAATGTATCTAATAATAACATCTTTTTCAAGTATAAATTATCGGATCATTATCAGTTTCATTGCAAATTTGTTACAACGGAAGCGGTGGATTTATACAATAATTAAGAGGCTGTGATTGGGCGGAATAATAGAAAAAATAACATTAATGGCGGCCATTTTGTTATTTTCATCAGTAAAAACAAAGAGTGATTTAAGTGGCTAGATTAGTAATAAGTATATGACAATATAGTTTCCTCTTTATTTTTAGTTTTTATTCACTATGGGGTTTCACGAGAGGAATACCCGTCCCAGGACGAGTAAAATTAATACCCCGAACAGAACAGACACTTTTATGTCCCATTAGGATGATTAAAATCAATATATAATACTACTAAAGATTAAGTCCAAGCATAGACTCCACATTCAAATGTTAATCAAAATACATTACATAATTTTGATTCTAAAAAATGTACAAACTATTTACTAGGAATTTTCACACCAGTAACTATCAATGATTGTTCACTGCTAATAATAGGTTGGACTATGAGTGATAACAGATCTCCCAAGATTTCCAGTAAAATTTTCCCATTATAATCACCATCATCATCAGGGTTTTTGATCACTCTCGGGGATGGAATACCTCCCTGGTTTGTGTCCACCTTGTTAGTGATTGTCATTCAGGTTTTTTTTGCCATAGTCGCCACACTAGGCACTGCGGTTTGGCGGTACTATTGCCCATAGCTAGGTGTTCACATACAACGCCTGTTGTTCTCAAATGGTCACCCATCTAGTTTTGACCAGGCTCAACGTCGCTTAACTTCAGTGATCTAACAGGAACCTGTGTGTTAATGTATGCCTTATTATAATAACCGTTGTAAATCATTTTACGTTATCGAAACAGCCGTTTACGACTGATTTCTCGCTGACAACGACCGTTCGCATTCTATTGAATTTTAGTGGCAATAAGACTACCAAGATTCTAGTTCACGTCGCACCCTTCTTCCAGTAAAAGTCTGATTAATGCTTACTCTTCATTGCTCTACCATTAAAGTGTCATATCAGTTCTCGCCTTAGTCAGTGAAAGAGACATTTTTTTAGACTGATGCAATTTCTATTTTTGCCCTAATCTAGAGTGTCCCTTTTTCGGGAGATGCATTTTCACCACATTAAAAACTACCTTGGGTCTAACTCTGCTCTTGTGGTGAAGTAAATAAAGACATTTCACGGCAACTTTTTGTGATACCAGCTGAGGCATGTGACACTAAACATGTTTATGCGTGTATGTGGGATTCCTGGGGGAGGGGTCAGATTATGTGCATTCTGGCAGTTACAGTTCTCATGTAAATAATATTTAGATGTTCTTCTGACGGGATTGACCAGCAACCCCCAAATTAGAAGTCTGGTGTCTTTCTTATCCATTGTGTCACGGCTGTTTATTCGATACTTCTCCAAACATGAACATAAGAATAGCATAGAGAAGTATAACAAACATATTTTAAACAGATTATATACCCATAAATATTGTTTCAACAATGAAAAATACAAAAGCACAACTTAACAATGGAAATACTTGTGGGATTTCTTATAAGAAAACAAAATAGCAATAGTAGAGTGGGGAATTTTAAAGAAAGCAAAAAACATGTAACTCTTCAAAAGTACCGTGTTACTTATGCCCGAAGGAAAAATTAGAAATAATTAGATTATACGATAGGGGAAAGTTGCTAAATAAAAGATCAGAAAACAACATTAATTGCGAATATAATAAAACATTTACACTAGAAGATAACTAGATTGCTTTTAAATATTTTAAACACGCAGATGAGAGAAAAAAGAATACAACACAATATATTATAAAATTCATTTATAAGCATGGTGTTCAATCTACGAGTATATATATATATATATATATATATATATATATATATATATATATATATATATATATATATATATATATATATGCGTAGGATCGTGTGTGCCTGATAGTGCGTATGTAACGTGTCCGGCTTTATCAATCTATGTACATTTGTATCTCTGTACATTTTTATATATAAATATGTTTTTATATATGAATATATGAATATGCGTTTTATATATAAATGTGTGTTAGCGTATGTGGATCCATATAAATGTGCTAGCATAGTACTTATGTGGGTCAGTACTTGTGCATTTCTAATGAGGTGAGTATACCTGTATATATGGATATGTATCAATATGTGTGTATCCCTGTTGGTGTTTATATTGCGAGAAATCGATATATGTTTTAATTAGTCTTTAAAAATATGTAAATAAAAACTTTATATCTATGAGTTTAATTATGTATTTTTCTATAAATAATATGATTTATTCGCCATAATTTATTTAGCCTATCCAGATATATTAACAAATCAATTTATATAAGTCCTCATTAGTTCATTTATGTATGTATAGTAATAATAATAGTGAGGTACCTTCATATATATATATATATATATATATATATATATATATATATATATATATATATATATATATATATATATATATATATATATATATATAATTAGATATGTGTATATATTTATATATATGTATATACATATATATATATATATATATATATATATATATATATATATATATATATATATATATAATAGTTTGCGCATTAAATTCAGTGAAAAATATTGACCGATCTGCTTGTACATATATGTATATGTTTAACTTATGTTAAATATATGTATATGTTAAATCTCATATAGTGATATTGGGCAAAAAGGAAAAATTAGCAACCTTAGTTGAAGTCATGATACTGTCTTAGATAGAGCTGAAAAGTAAAAGATTACGAAATACCAAGGTCTTATGTACGACATGAAAAGAAACTGGAATCTTAGGAAAATCTCCATCATACCAGTAATTATAGGAGCAACAGGACTAATGAAAAAGAAATTAAAGAACTACCTGGCGAATATACCCGGTGAACAAAGTGCAAGAGAGATACAAACAATTACACTTTAAGGGACGGTTAGAATTCTTATTTTGATAAAAATCCATTACATGATTTTGATTTTAGAATAAGTTTAATATTGAAGGGATCTTAAGAAGCAATTGAAATTCAGCGAATCTTCTTTAATTCGTGTCTAATTATTATGGTTCAAATTCAATACAAATCTGAAATATGTAAATTTTCATATTATACTTCCTATACTTCAAAGAGACTGGAAATTGGGGAATATTTCTTAATTGGTGTCTTATACCTATTGTTTGTATTTCACAAAAAATTGGAGGTCTCTTGATTTTTACTTAAAATTTTTCACCTTTTCATGTTTAAATGATTCGAGACACCAAGCTTTCTGTCAACAGCCATGACAGGTTCACGTATTTAAATAATATCCCTCCTGGCGAATAATATCTTTTACACAATTTTGTGTCGATTATGTCGACTACTGATTACTTTCTTATGCTGAGAGTGTTTTGCCGGCTTAGGTAGATGAGCGTGTAATGAAGGGAAAAACTATTATTGTATGGAGATCTCTGACAACTTAACCAAATCAGTGAGCATGAAATATCGACTATTACGTGAGACGTAATACATTACTACAAGTAAATAAACTAATGCAAAGTCGAGACGGGGCTAAACATCTCCTTAAAAAGAGAGAGATAGGATGGTGAGGAAAGATTGGAAGAAAAGGGGAAGAAATGAAAATAGAAAGGAAAGAAAATGAAACGAAAGGAAATGAATGAAGTGAACTATATTCGGGGCGATACGAAATACAAATTAAACTAGGAAGAAACACAAACGAAAGTTTAGAGATAAAGTTTGTACGGTGAGAAGAGGGGGGAGGCAGACTGATTGAAAATTAATGACAACAGAAAAATATGAAGAAATGAAAGAAAGAAGAGGAAAACAAATAAGAACATAGAAATAAAAATAAATACAATAAGTAAAGAAACAAGACGCCTGTGATTCAAAATGGGAAGGAATCATAAATAAACGAACAGAAAGACAGGAGAAGGCTTTTAGATGAAATAGGTAAACCATGAGTTATCTCCCCTGCGATCACTATCACTTGAATAAAGTCATGTTGGATTTCGGAAAAGAAATTTAATGAGTGTACATTGTCATGTCAAAAGTTCAATTCTGGAGCAATTTACAGCCTAGTTTTCTGTTCACTTAAGATTTGACTACAGAGTGTTCAATTGTTTTAATGCAAATACATATTAATAAATGGGGACTATTAATACTGACTTTTAGTAGATTTTAAGCATAGATAATATAGGAAAGTTTAGACATTTTCAAAATATGCCATCTTTGGCAATTTGGTGCAAATATATGCTCAATACGATCGTATATTTTTGCAAGCGTGGGAGGATGGTATCATTACGAACCAACATATCAAACTGTTCCCCAAAGGAAGGGGTAATGCCTTGAAAGATGGTATCATGACGAATAAAAATATACTACACTACTTTTCTCAAATCAATAGCTAGGAGGATGGGCTCATTACAGCAGAACAGATACTACACTATCCCCCACAAAAATGACAAGGGAATGGCTGAGAAGATGGTATCATGCCCCCAGAACAGATACTTAAATATCTTTCCAAAAGCTCGAAACGCTAGCGTATGTAGGTAAAAATAATTTAATATTACTTATTTAAAATTGATATTGTTATAAGCCCTTTTAATAAGATTAAAGTTGAGCCCTGTTCGGAGAAGTTAAAAATAGACTGACACGTAGCTATAAGGTATATGTCGACAACGTTCGTTGAATTCTCTAGTCAGTCTTTCTGTATGTGCCCCCCTTCACATAAATAGATCTTAATTTCCGTTCTTGCAGTTTATGTCATTAAAGCATACAGGAAAAAGCGTCCAATTCGGATTCTGCTTAAAACAATGAAATGTCTTCGGTCGGATAATGGTTCTGTCTTTTCCTAATATTGGTGTAGTTTTTTTTTGCTTGAGAACATGTACTATAATGTTTGATATTTTCTTCTAACTTATTGTCGAATCTTAATCTTTTAGTCATTATCTGGAAATCTAATGTTTATTACTGCCTCTTTGTCCAGTGCATCCGATTTTTGAATTCCATTTATATCTACGTGACTCAGAGTCCAGACTAAGATTATTATTTCGTGAGTGATTATCAAATAATGGCATGTTTCTAGTGTTTCATGTCTATAAAAGTAGTTTGCATTTCCACCTTAATTGATGTAGGCCTGAATAAAGGTCAGAGAAAATTATGAATTTTCTGCCTCCTGTGTCTGTAATTATTTTCTGTGCAATTGTTATGGCTTGTAACACGGCTGCGTAAATAGAAGCATCGTTTGGAAGTCTATTATCTTACTTTATGTAAGACATTATGAATATATGTAACGTAAGACAATATATATATATATATACATATATATACATTTATATATATATATATATATATATAAATATATATATATATTATAATTATAATATAAAATGAAGTAATAAAATAAGGTGTCAATCAAATTTTATTAGAATTCAAAGTTCAAGCAAAGTATCCTTAAGTCTTTAGCTCATGAGTTTTCAAAGATTCTTCTCTTCAGAGGACCATTACCACAGTTATACTACTACAGGTAATAAAATTACGCTTTGAAAATATATAAAATTATATACAAATACATAAAAATACATAACATCAAATATATCAACCCAAAAACATACTTTTTGTTGAATCCATACAATCCATCCAGGTCATACAAATTGAGAAACATAATCAGGAAAGACATTACTCCACGTTATAAACAGCAGTCCATATACGTGAAATTGAAGGAGCTGACAAAGTTATCCAGTCGCGAAATGTGTCAATATTCAATGTTAATGATAAATAAATCAAATAATATAGAAAGTTCAATTAAAATTCCAAAATCTCGATATGGGCAACCCAAATCAAATCAAAGTTCGTTGTTCAATTAGAAAACCCGTTAAATCGGTTTTTACTGTAAGCTAGATTTTAAGTCATAATTTTGGATGTGTACGTGATTACACGATCTGACCTATATTTCCAAACTCCCTTTTCTTTTTCTTTTAACTTCTTAATCCCTACCCCTTTAACATAGAATATTCTCACTCGATCCAGACAGGTAGCATCCAATCTTGGCGGGGTGGATGGCGGGGTTGTATGTTGCTTTCTTCGTAGAGTTCATCAAGCGGGCTTAAACATGATGTATTGCTTGCCGTCTTTAATAAAAACACAGACATAACTTCCGATCTATTAAAGTCATTCAGAGATGTAGACAATTTAATATCGGTGTACTCGTTATACATATATATATATATATATATATATATATATATATATACGCCCTTTGTATTTAAGAATCTCAGTCATTTGCTAATGAAAACATTAACCGTTTGAGGGAAATAACAACGAACTGGATTGGTTAGTCAGCTAGACTTAATCCCACGTGGATATGTAAAAACAATCAATAACAAATATCCGTACACTCAACATGCTGATCGTCTCTGTCTAGCTTAATTTCAATTAATATACTTTATTACTATATATATATATATATATATATATATATATATATATATATATATATATATATATATATATATATATAATGCGTTCCCACGAATATTTCTGTTGTAAATGTTATTGTAGCAAATCAATAACATTAAATACAATTAAATTTAGATCATTTTTACTCACTATTTTGTAGGCATATATCAAATCCGTCCAATACTTTTCGACTATTTTTAGAAGTATGGTCAATATATTATATATTATTATTTTAGTATATTTTTTTCATTTATTTTGCCGATTGGGTTTTCGGGACTTTACGGTGACCCCTTTCACCATTGATAGACACATATCATATGACGAAAATCAGTGAAGATTTTTCTGTTATTTAGAAACGCGTGTAAGAATTACGTTGCACCGGCTTAAAATTTGGGCTCAAACTTTACATTTTAAATTGTCATCCTGCTAAAAGACAAAACTTGAGCATTATATTTTTTCAAACGTTCGTAGCCACTACAATTGAACTAAAAACAATTTCTGGAACTTTTTTTGGTAAAAATTAATTCTCACTGAAATATATATATATATATATATATATATATATATATATATATATTTCTTTCAAAAATTATTTATTTATCATATTTATTTAAATTAAATATGATAAATTAATACTTTTTTAAAGAAAAAGTCTTTTGTGGTGATGATTGGTCTTCTGAACGGAATGCTTTGGTAGGCCTTCAAAAAATCACATATAAATGCTCTGTACCCTGTAATCGAGTACCATCGAGCTTGTTTTTATTGGCCTAATTCCGGTCTTCACTCATAATCTATTTTCTCAGTGAAAAATCTCCCTCTCTCTCTCTCTCTCTCTCTCTCTCTATCTATATATATATATATATATATATATATATATATATATATATATATATATATACAGTACATGTATTATTTTTGTTTCCTAGATTTTAATTCAATGAAACTCCCGTGTTTATAAAAAGTGCCCAATAACAAGTAGATCTATTTTTTAGCATAATTTTTAAAATTTATTCATAAATTCTTATTTATACAAACATTTATTTGTATAATGCTTATAACAAATCTTTGTATAAATAAACATTTATAATATATATATATATATATATATATATATATATATATATATATATATATATATATAGGGTGACTAAAAAAAACGGGCCCCGTGTACACTTTATGTGATATCTCCTTTATTTATTCACCGATTGCCCTTATTTTACAGGACATGGCAGAATCAACGACCGTGAGTACACCAAATCCTCATTGGGAGCTGGGACAAAGAATACACTGTGTTAAATTTTACTACAAGACAGGCTCGTTTAAGAAACCCCAGGACAGTTTCATGCATCAGTTCGGATGTGAAAAGACTCCACCCAAAAGCAGAATTCAGAACTGGGTGGACCACTTCGAGAAGTATGGGACCGTGGAGAACTTCACCGCTGCCAGTGAGAACCGTCCAAGCCACTCGGCACGTCCCAAGAAGCGGACAGCTGAGCTGGTCGAAAGTGTGAGCGAGTCTCCTCAGGCGAGTCCGAAACGCTCTGTGCGTAAGCGAAGTCAGCCCCTCGGTATCTCCCGTGAGACTTGCAGGAGAGTGCTGCTGAACGATGTCAGGGCTTACCCATACAGAATACAGACGCTGCAGACCCTTACAGCCTCACACAAGAAGCAGAGGAGCGCTATGGGAGTCAAAATGCTCGATAAGATCGAGGAGACACCAGGTTTCCTTAACCTCCTTTTGACCTCAGATGAAGCCCACTTCCATCTCGAAGGAAAGGCAAACTCCAAGACAAATGTCTTCTGGGGGTCCTCCAGGCCCAACGAAGTAGCCACCAAGCCCCTGCACTCTCCTAATTGCACGGTGTGGGCTGCAATCTCGGTCAGAGCCATCATCAGACCAATCTTCATCGAAGAATCTGGTGCAGCACTGACAATCACCAAGGAGCGGTATGTGGAGGTCCTCAAAACCTTCAAGAGTGAGCTCCAGACCCTCTACCCGTCGCTCATGAGCAAGTTCTGGTTCCAGCAAGACGGAGCAAGTTCTCATACCTCAAACCTGTCTCGAGATTGGCTGAAAGAGAACTTCGGAGGCCGAGTGATCAGTCTCAAGAATAATTTTGAGTGGCCACCCCATAGCCCGGACCTAAGCCCCCCAGATTATTTCCTTTGGGGCTATCTTAAGGACAGAATGTACGCAGGGAAACCCAGAACCATCACGGAACTCAAGGAAGCCATCAGGGAGGAAATGAGAGCCATTCCCAATTCAGTCTGTAAGAACGTCATGGACAACTTCGTTCTGCGCCTCAAGAAATACACGGAGCTAAAAGGAGTCCATCTAGAACACATGCTGTAGAACGGAGAAAAAAAGGCCAAAAACCCTAGTGTTTCAATATGATGTTGTTAATATAATAAACTAGTTATGCCCCAAAATTCATTTCATTCGGACGAAACACTAAGAAACGGGGCCTAATTAGATTTGGGGCCCGTTTTTTTTTGGTCACCTTGTATATATATACATATATAAAGTGGTGTACTAAAAGCGAATTTTTAGGAAAGGTAAAACCTATTGTGAAGAGTATACAGCTCAATATCCATGATAGAGCAGGTAGATATGAAGAAGAATGGAAAGGAATTAGAGAAGCAAAAGCCAAATCAAAATTCAATTCAATTGCTCAGAGCAAGGTATATTCCGCAAAAATGCAATTTATTTTGCCAACTTATCTATCCCAGCGACTTCCTCTGATGATAAGATTTTGATCTTTGAAAAGCCTGGCTTAAGGAAAATTTAACTTGAATAAATTGCCTTTTTGCGGAATATACCTTGCTCTGAGCAATTAAATTGAATTTTGATTTGGCTTTTGCTTCTCTAATTCATTTCCATTCTTCTTCATATATATATATATATATATATATATATATATATATATATATATATATATATATATATATATATAAATGTGTGTGTGTATATATATATATCTGAAAGTCGGGCCAATCTTTCGTTCTAATTGTAAAGTCAACATCCCCAAGTTCAAGTTTTTTAACTTCACACAATAGACGCCCCATCTTTTGTATATACTGCTTATGTCTACACGATAACTAATTTGCATATTGATCTTTAAAAATGACATTTTAATAATTAATTATAACATTGTTTTGGTTTATAATTTAATGATTACTTTGATTTTTATATATAAATATTATATATACATAATACTAGCTTGATTCTCAGTTCATTCACTTCGTTGAGATGTTGTGATGGATCAAACATAAATAAACGATGTCTTCAAAATTGCAGCAACCGTAAACAGAAATGCAGTTCCATATTTTACAAAGGCATCTCTCCAGCGTTCTCACCATTCACTCTCTCTCTTTCGGTCTTATTTCTTTTTTCTCTTCTTCTTCATCAATTTTGATCTTCTTTGCCCCCTCCCTCTAAATTTACTATCATTTTCATCTCTCTCGCCCCCCCTTTTTATTCTCTCCATCTCTCATTCAGTATCTCACACTCCCTCAACCTATTATTCATTCTCTTTCACTCTTTATACTTGCAGCCTTCTTTCTGTTGCTCTATCTGTGTGTTAGCATATTCTTAGGATACCGTTCAGAAAGACTTTAAAAAAATAAATAAAATACGAGTTTTATGAGGGAATCGGGCAAACTCTGACAACAGTTCTCGACAGGTGCACGTGTCATCACGGTATATGATTCATTGTTGTTGATTTGACGCAATTGTACGCCATCTGGTATTTTTTAACGTTGCTTATTTAGAAAGATTGTTTTATATTCTCATTGAAGAAAGTAACACATCACTCAATAAATTCAAGGCCTAACTAATAAAATAAGACTTTTTAGGCAAAATTCGGCTTTATTCATAAAGAATAGGCTCCTTCTAGGATGGCGCTCATCCCAACGCTTCTCTAACAATTCGATGCGTTTTTGTAGAGTGATTGGTCTTTAGCATCAAAATACGCCTAAAAATACGCCTCAGTTTCCGATGTAACTTCATATCATCGTAACTAGCTCTCTTCCCTTTGAACATTGTTTTAAATTCTGCAAAAAGTCAATAGTCACTGTGGGCAAGATCTGGAGAACGGAGTGTATGCGGAAGCAATTAGAAATGCACTTAATGTAGTTTTATCATCGTAGCGATCGACTTGTGACACGATGCATTATCTTGGTGAAAGAACACTTTGTTCTTCCTCATTGGTAGAAGTTGTTTTGGCGATTTCACCTTTCTAACGCGCCAATAATCGTATATAATATTCCCTATTTATTTTTCAAAGTAATCAATAAATAAAAACCATTTACACATCCCAACATACGGAGGCCAAAACCTTGCCTGCTGATGTTTGCGTATTTAGTCATTTTTGACGGTTTTAACCTGCTGCTGTTCACTCAGCTGACTGTCTATTTTACATCGGGGCGAAGTGGTTTATCTATCATTCATCCATTGTCACATATTAACGCAAAAAATACTATTTCCCTGCGCTGAAATAGTACAAAATAATGTCTTGAATCGTCGACGCGTTGTTGTTTTTCAACGATTGTTAGCAAAACACAACTTTTTCATTGACAAATGTTCCTGCAAGATAATAAATACACTGCCTTCTGATATCTTCAAATTGCCTTCTATCTTATAAACCTTAAATTTACGATCGGCCAAACGAGTTTGTAGATTCTTTTGATGTTTTCCAATACAACTGCTGAATTCTGGCCATCTGAGCGTTCAGCATCATTTGTGTCTGTACGATCGCGTTTAAAGTCAGCATATAACTTAGTAACAGTTATTTCTGACGGAGCAGAGTTCGAATAATACTTATCAAGCTATTATTTTGCTTGAATAGTATGGTTTCTATCAGAAAGCAATACTTTAGCAACACATGAAATTCAGACGACTTTTTCATTGTTTTGGAAAATTTGCAACACTAGGTTCACTCAAATAACTAATCTGTACACTTATCAAATTGGGCCCAAACTTTGACATGTTCCATTTGAAGGTTAGTAATTTATAAAAACAATAACAAAAATTTATAAAAACCTTATAAGTTTGTTTTACCAAGCTATGAATATAAATTGTAGTATTCTTTAAGTATTAAATTTATAAATACTCATAAATATTTAAACATTCATATCAGATTATAACTACAAGAAAGCATCATCGCAGTTACGCACATACGTAGTAGGACAGAAATTGTTATTTTTTTATGTGTGAGGGGGTTAGGTAATTATGTATATACGCAAACACTTAAAGCGTACATATCTCTATAAAAAGTCAACGGACACAAATAAACGAAATGCATGATATTTAAATACGAGAAAAACATTACCTTCATAAATTATTTTTCTGCGTAGCATAGATTTGCTGATTGTGTAAGAACTTCTGCCCCTCTCGACGATCGTCAACCTCAACGTTGTTTGTGACGTGGTTTTCTGTTGTTCGCTTTCATCTTTCGTTCGCGTTCTGGCCATGTTATCTATTTCACTAATGATCGTCGACGGCGCGAGCACTGCTTTACAAGTTGAGAAAAACAATACAACACAGACTCACAAGAAAAAGCACAAACTCTTATACCTTGTGTATAACTCAGTTTTACTCTGGTTGGTGTGACACTGTTGCGAGGCCCCCATTTTCGTTGCTCATCTCGTCATTTGCTAAGGTTCTGCCCGATATGGTTCGATCTGATTGTCTTCCCTTCGAGCCGCCAACTGCCGCAAAACTCGTCAACCCACGTAAATTGTCAACTGCGGGAAACTAAACCATCGTGAATCTCAACAGTGGCAAAAACTGTTGCAAACAACTTCTAACTCAATATCATGTCCGGTATTTTGTCTTAGTAACCAACAAGCAGAACTGACTCGGTCACTCATAAAACGCCTGGTCTTTTGTCTCAGAGTGACTGATAAGCGGAAATTGACCACCAACTGTGAGATGTCCTACTGTTTCCGATGTCTTTGTGTGCATTGGTGAGTCATTTTCTATCATTGTTTATTTACCTATCCTACTTCCGACATCTCTTCCCCTTTTTGTGAATCATTTTCTCGGCTCTGGAGGAGGAGACGTTCATAGTATCACAATTGTAATAGTTTTCATTTCAAGTAATAAAGTTGGATTGAAGCTTATTCATTTGGGATTAGAGATAAAAACACCGACATTATTGTAGTGTTTTGGATTATTCGGACTGCTGTTTGCATCTTGGATGTCATTTCACAATGTTTTGTAACTTCCGATTTTCTTCAGGTTTATCTTTTCAAACTCGGGGATCTTTATATTCCTATTTACTTGCCTCCCCACGAGGAAAAAGTTAGACCAAATGTCGGTTTTTAATGTAGGAAAATCTATCTCTCCCCAAAATACACTCTGGATTGAAACAAAAATTAAAATTGCCTCAGTCTAGAAGGAATTCTCTTTCATTGACTGCGGACAGAATAGACAAAGTTTAACATCAGAACCTATACTACACTTTGTTCTAAATAGTTGTTAAATTGTTATTGAATTATCACAATACAGTTTTCAAAAGTTGATTTGATTTTAAACGTCTTGTCATCTATTTGTTTAGTTTTATTTAAAAAATAATAGATTTGGCCAAAAATACAAATTACTACAGTCTAGAAGAATTTCTCTTTCACTGATCGAGGACAGAAAATATGAAGTGTAGTATAAGAATGAAGAATACATTTTTCTCATAGTATATTTGGGAATCTTCATGTCGAGCTCGGGAATCTGTACGGAATTTTGAACTCTTTATTTAATCCACATGGATAGATTGTCTTAAGTAATTTTGAATTAGATTCTTAGTATCGCCTGCACTGAGAATCGAACCTTCAACATCCAGAAGAGATCCAGATCACTCAGAATTGATTATTATTTAGCACTTGATCCGTTGCGTCACGGTTCCATCTGAACAATTCTATTATGGATTTTAGGAGTCTCAAACCTATTCGTGTGTTACTACTTATTACTACTTATTACTACTTATTACTACTTATTACTAGGCTTTACTCGTCTGAAACGTTGTGATAATAACATCCAAGCTGAGAAAAGTAGTCTGAATAATTACATAAAATAAACTTATCAATACTCATCTAAACTATTCCAACGACATGATAATAAATATAGATGAAGCTGTAAGGGATGTATGTACGATTTTCAATGTTATTAATATTTATGCGTATTTATTTATGTGTATTTATTGTGCGTATTTATTCCGTTCCCTTTATCACAATGAATCTACTGTTATGATTTCAATGTTCATCCTTTATTGACTCGTGTATTTGTCTGTTTCCTCGCGCATGCGCATTCAATCGAATAGTCTCAATTTCAGGCGACGATTCATACGTCGTGTGATTCGTTCTCGTTCGCTTGACGCGTTTCTAGTGAAGAATCGAGATCATGTTTAATCATCATCTGTACCGTTGCTCTCCACTAGTGTTGTGTCTTTAAAGCGAAACATTTGCGATAGAAAACGTGTTTGCAAAACCTATCTTCATTCACTCGCAATAAATTACCGATCATCTCGAATGAAAAAAACCTGAAATATCAAGAAATGCCATTTTCCTTTTCATTGCTTATGGTTAGATTATTAATTTGAAATTAATATTAGACGCAAATCATCATCATCATCATCATCATCATCATCATCATCATCATCATCATCATCATCATCATCATCGTCGTCGTCGTCGTCGTCGTCGTCGTCGTCGTCGTCGTCGTCGTCATCATCATCATCATCATCATCATCATCATCATCATCATCATCATCATCATCATCATCATCATCGGTTTAACGTCCGCTTTACATGCTGACATACGTTGAACGACTTCAGAACTAAACTATCTCTGACCAGGTCCTCATTTATCCCTCTTTTTTCTCAAGTCCATGTTTATCACTTCCTCTCGTGTTTTCCTTAGATTTCCCCTGCGAACCGAACCTGCTACCTTAACTGGTCTACATCTACTAACCCAAGAACGTTCATACATTCTTTACACGTGGTAATACCGCAGAGGTTTCCTGTTCTACACGTATCCCCAGTTGTAATCTTCCTCTGAGGTCATTAGAAATAAGTCTGTATTTAAGACTCACATTATACATCCATTGTACTATTCTAATACCATTTATCCACATGAAACGCAAATACTCAACCCGTAATGACTAGTTTTTAATTTCCATACATCATTAATCGGCCTGATAAACAGTAGTAACGCTCTGATTGAATAATGAAATAATAGCGGTACTACTAACTTATGTGTCATATAAAACGCGTACTCGTGGTGTATTGACAGCAGTGGTATTAGATGTTAATGTGAGAGTGAACATTCTTCTGATGTCCTCGATGGATGACTATCTTGAGAAAATATCGGTAGGACTAAATATACAAATCGAGGAAATTGAACTAAACAAATCTTCAGTTCTTAAAAAAAAAACGCATAACTAATTGATCTAAATCGATATCGAATCAGATGTGTATATGCAGCTTGTGTTTATGGTGCTATATCTGCCTGTTAGATAGGGGAAACATCTCACTTCATTTTATATATAAGGTCGTCCCAAAACATGACGGACGCGGATTTAAAAACAAAATCATTTATTGCAGTTTTCTGTATGGATTTATTTTTGTTTTATTTTTCTTAAAGGCCCATACTTGTGTATGAGCGAAACATACGTGGAATATCAGAGTATATAATGTATTTCAAATCTTACATTGACAAACAAAAAAGAAACACCTGAAACACCTGAAACAAAAAATAGTTGAAACTCGGATATTTTTTAACACATGCAATTATTCTTAATGTACGCGTTTTAAACTAAGAGTAGAATTTTAACCAGTTCTCGGATTTCGTAATGTAACTGAAGAAGGACTAAGGTCGTCTGAAAAGAGATTTATAAATAAACTTTATATAAATGTTAAAACAGCCTACACAAATAAATTCGTGTTTCTGTGCTAAGTATTGCAATGATTAAAATTGTCCGAAAGAAGCACAAAGACATACATACCGGGGTCAGAAAATTACCGACGGCGTTTTTTCTCAGGGTTATAAATGCGGGGTGGAGGTGGGGTAAAGACTTTTAAAGCACATAAGATTTTATCATCACTGACTAGTGTAATTCGCCCCTGCCTCTGTATATTTACACATTCGAGAATTATTAGTATCAGTCCCATACATGCGTAAGCAGAATATATGTACATTAATGCAAGTCATAACACACCCGCAAATCCACAAAAAAACATTTCAAACCACTTACAAATCTTTTATACATACACATGTACAAGGAGAACGTATATTCATACACATAAGTGTTGACACGACTGCGCTTGCCTGTTAATGAGAAATTACGGCTAATTAAAACAATTAAAACATATTCATTTAAAAACATATTTCAATCTCAGAACTAAATTATATATTTTAGCATATATTTTGTTTTATTAAAGTATATAACAAAAAAAGCCTTAGGGAAATAGAAGTTAAGTAAGGCACATTTAGTATAATATATATAGCACATTTTGTTGCTAATCTATTTGTTCTTGTCGCTAATTAAGAGTTAAATTCCTGAATGTACACTACAAAAAGCTTTGAAAATTAAATCTGATCCGATTTGCCTTCTCTGATTTTGATTCAAAGTTAATAATTTAAGAGTGAATTTTTCTTTCAGTTAATTCCGAAACTATCCACCTTCAAGGCGCCATATCTCTGCGACGACTCAGTCTGTCTGCCCATTAAAATTAGTCTTTGATATTAAAGAAGAAAAGATAAAGAAGAAGAAGAAGAAGAAAAGATTCCAACTTGGTGGACGTGAGATAACAGCGCACTGAAATAACAAGTTTTTTTAAATTACAATGATGCATTAACATTTTCAAAAGGACTTTTATGTCAATTATCAAACTTAAAATGTTGCCATCGGTATTCGACTTACAAAGACCCAACTCATCCCCTCCTCCTCTTTCTTCTCCTTCTCTTTTGACTTCAACTAATTCTTCTTCGTCTACCACTCCTTCTTATTTTTTCTTCTTTTTCTTCTTTTTTTTCTACGCCTTCTAGTCTTTTCAACCCTTCTTCTTCTTCTTCTTCTTCTTCTTCTTCTTCTTCTTCTTCTTCTTCTTCTTCTTCTCCTTCTTCTTCTTCTTTTTCTTCTAGTCTCCTTTCTTTCTTCTTCCAACCATTCTTCTTTTTCTTCTTCTTCTTCTTCTTCTTCTTCTTCTTTCTATCTATTGGAAGGATTATAGTTCACCTTAACTGTCGTTAGAAACGATTCATTTACAATGTGTATTATTTCGGTATTCTATCACCACCAAAAAGGTGGATATGCCGTAAAACGGAATGTTATATCAATTATCAAAGCTAAAATGTTGCCATCAGTATTCAACTTAGAAATACCCCCTCCTCCTTTTCTTCACTCTCATTCTCTTTCGAGTTCAACTACTTCTTCTTCGTCTACTACTCCTTTTTCTTCTTATTCTTTTTCCACGTCTTCTTCTTCTTCTTCTTCTTCTTCTTCTTCTTCATTTTCCATTTCTTTTTCCTTTTCTTCTTCCAACCATTCTTCTTCTTCTTCTTCTTCTTCTTCTTCTTCTTTTTCGTCTTTCTATCTATTGGAAGGATTAGTAGTTCATCTTAACTGTCGTTGGTAAATATTCATTTAAAATGTGTATTATTTCGTTATTCTATCACCACCAAAAGGGTGGATATGCCGTAAAACGGAATGTTATGCTAATTATCAAATCTAGAAGCTTGCCATCGCTATTTAGCGTAGAAAAGTCCAATTCCGAGAACGATGGGAAAATAGAAATTTGGCTTCAATGTATCGTTTACAAAAAGTATTGTTCCGTATTTTATAACTTACAGAACGGGTTGATATGTCTAAACAAATAACTAAATTAATAAAATTGGATGACAACTTTTAGTGTCTGAGTATGTGAGTGTGTTGCTCGCCTTTACGTGACTTTTACATTATTATTTAATAACTATTGATTATTTAATGGAATCAAAAACGCAATAGCGTAACGTACAAAAACGAACTAAAACATTTAAAATATAATTTAATTGTGAAATTAGATCTACCAGAATGTATCTTTGTTTCTTCCTAAACAAGTACGCCCTAGTAAGCATTTGGTAATAGTTGAAAAAAGAATAGAATTATTTTAAAGGAATTTGAAAGTATTTAAACTGTCGAATAGAAAGTCATTTCTGGCTTTAAAATACCTTATTACGTATTAAATGATTGGCCATTTTTGAAACTACGTACACCTATCATTTTATAAATAGAAGTTAAAACTGGATTACTTTAATAAGATTAATTATAATTTCATAAATATTTTGTTCATTTAATAATTTAATAATCAAAAGACACCGTAATAATTAACTTGAACTTTAAAAATCAACAAATAATAATTCGGTAAAAAAACAGTATAATAAAAAAAGCGAGACAAAAATCGAAGTAAAACATTCCAGGACAACGTCGGGTTGGGACGACTAGTATAATAGTATAAAAGTATAATAGTATAATAGTATACTTGTATAATATCGAATCACAATGCTTATCGTAATCGATTAATTGAACACAAGTTCTGGTATAAGTAAGTGTAGTAGATCTGGTTGAATTTCGTTGAGTATTTGCATATGACCCTATCTAATGGACGCGGATTATAAAATCAACAAAGTAGGTTCGAATCAGGCCAGATCTATTATATTCATTTTTGCTCCAATACCGTGTGATAAAAGATATACCGAATACCGAACAACATACAGAAACATCTCTGTGAAAGGACGCTAGCCTGTCGACGGTTATACTCACAGCAATTTATTTGTACACCAGGATGATAAGTTTGCTTACAGCATACATCATTCTCAAATGTTTACCTATCTAAATACTGACCAAGTTCAATGTCGCTTAATTTCAATGATCTGACCATCTAGGTACTGACCAAGATTAATGCCGTTTAACTATTGTGATGTGACCATCTAATTAGTGATCAGGCTCAACGTCATTTAACTTTGGTGATTTAACCATAAATACTAACAAGACTAAACATCGTTTAACTTCAGTGATCTGACCATCTAAGTACTGGCCAAGCTCAACGTCGTTTAACTTCGGTGATGTGACTATCTAAATACGTATCAGACTCAAAGTAATTTAACTTTGGTAATCTGACCATAGATTCTAAACAGACTCAACATCGCTTAACTTTGATGACCTGGCTATGTAAGCATTTATCAAGAACAACGTCATTTAACTTCGGTGATCTGACCATCTAAATACTGACCAGCCTCAAAGTTATTTAACTTCGGTTATTTGACCATCTGAATACGTACCACTCAACGTCATTTAACTTTTGTGTTCTGACCATAAATACTAAACAGACTCAATATTGTTTAACTGCAGTGATCTGACCGTCTTAGTACTTACCAGGTTCAACGTGGTTTCACTTCGGTGATCGTACCATCTAAATACTGACCAAGCTCAACATCGTTTAACTTCGTTGATTTAACCATCTAAATATTGACCAAGCTCAACATGGTTTAATTTCGTTGATCTAACCATCTAAATATTGACCAAGCTCAACATCGTTTAATTTCGTTGATCTAACCATCTAAATATTGACCAAGCTCAACATCGTTTAATTTCGTTGATCTAACCATCTAAATATTGACCAAGATCAACGCCGTTTAACTTCGGCGATCTGAGAATCTAAGTACTGACCAGGCTCCATCTCGTTTAACTTCGATAATCTGAGCATTACCGGTGTGTCAACGTGATTCAGGCATGCATCCATCTCTCCATTTCTTAAACATATATATTTTCCGTCTGCTAACTATTTTTAGGCTATCAGACACACGAACTTTAAATTCTGATTTTAATGAGATTTAAACTATAGTTACTTCCGTAAAGGAGGTTATGTTTTCTGTCGAGTTTGTCAGCATGTTTGTTTGTGTCTTTGTGTACAACCGCATTTCTTGACTCATCGTCACCAATCTTGGTCAAAATATCGGCCATGGTATAATTTAAAGTGATTTAATTTTAGGATATCTGGTCAAAATGTCAAGTTCAAGGTCACAGAAAAACTGAAAGTGACACTTTTGGTGACTTGCTATTAACTTTCTCGCTTTCTACTCACCACTTGAAATGATTTCGTCCGATGCCAGAAAGAGCACGTTTTTACTCACTTTTTTGTGACGTGATCCATTTTTATTTATTTATATACAAATAAATACATATAGGTATTTATTATAGTGTAAACGATAACTTTGTCTTCAAATGTTGCAACAATTATTAATGGATTTTGACTCAAGGTTCACTCATCGTCTTATATAGATGTATATAACGAATGGTTAGTTTGTGACGTAATTGTTTGTGTGGCGTTGGACCAATCCCGAGACTAGGAGAAATAGCACAATTTTGCAATGTTCAATAATCGCCTGACCCCTATTAAAGAGCCGATCTTAAAAAAAGCATGAATAATAGGTTGTCAGTCATTTCCAGATTTGAAAGTTACTAAATGCAGATAGGTTACAAAGGGACAGAAAAGTTACACTTATCAACATCACTCTTGCAACCAGACATGACAGCTCCTGGGCAATGGAAAGAAGAGTATATTGTTGAGTGACGTCATGATGCGACATTTGTTCTTTCTCTCTTTATGTTTGTTGTTCTATTTTTGTAGCGAAAAGAAAAGATAGAGTTTGCTTGGCCTTTCACTGGGAACAGACGTGTTTGCCAGCGGCTGTATCTACGTTTATCAGCTCGTAGTCGGTACCAACCGAATTGATATGTGGAATGAAGAAATGTTTTTTTCTAAGACGGGGATGCACTGTCTATTTATTATAAAGCTTTCTATTTCAGCAGCAGAATTTCCAGATCCCAACTCCTTACATTTTCTCCGACCCTGTAGTAAATTAATGATATCAGAAGACCAACTTACCCAATCGTCCGGACGGTGTTTCCAAGAAATAAGAAGTCTTTAAGATCTTATTCACAGGTGGGCTCAAGACAATAGACAAGCGCTGCTCCAAACGGGAATCTGACTATAATTCGTCTTGACCGTGAGGTGCCGTGCCAGGACTATAAGATCCCAGCCGGGATATCTCCACGGCGCAGCCACGCCAAGATACATCCACGACCACGATAGTATTACAAATTTAATGATTTTTTAGGTGCTAAGTGGTAGGTTAACCGATACCGATACGTACAAACTGACAACTCTGTATGCAATGTTCGATCCCTGTTGGATCCATATGCTGACTCAGTCTCTATCATCGATCCAAACGTATTTTTCTATGCATCATCTCTTCCTCTATATATGTGAAACTTCCCTGTCTATGTCTTGCCTATCAATAAACATTTCTCTCGTAGCATGTCTGTATTTGTTTTTTGTTTTTTAAATAATTAAACGTCTCCCCCCAACGTGCTAATACACTTCTCACACCTAACAGTATCCTATATCCTTACAAAGCCCCCATCCGCCTATGCATGGAGTATTGTTGCCACATCTTGGCAGGTGCACCATCCACTAGTCTCTCCTTCTTAGACAAGGTATAAAAAGAATCTCTAATCTAATAGGTCACTTACTATCCACCAAGCTCCAGTCCCTGCCCCATCGCCGCAATGTCGTATCCTTGATCCTGTTCTACAAGTACTTCAATGGAATGTGCTCCGATGAACTGGTGTTCTAGAGCCCCTCGACGTAAATTCACTAGACTAACCTCACAATAGGCTAAGTCCCATCTATTTACCGGGGAGGTCCCTAGATGCTGGAGAGCCTTCTACTCAAATAGCTTATTACCTAGTGCTGTCGGCTTTTGGAACTTCCTCCCTGCTCCCTGTTTCCCTGACTGTACCGACATGCAGAAACGTAAAACTAATGTGAACAGACATATCGCTGCACAGCTCCCAATTTAGGATGATCTTCAAAACTTTCAGCTTAATTCTCAGTAGCCCCTTACGTCTACAGTGGCGGCCTGTCTTGTTTGGGTTGAACTATGATAAAAGAAAACACAAAACACCAATGCGGCCTTTATTGCGAAATGCGACCTTGATTTCGTGATTGTGAGTTATTCGAGAAAAGATCCTGTAATAAAGTGGTGTTGAATCGACCGTGAAAATATCTAGCGAGAGATTTGTTTGAAGACGTTGATAACGCAAAACAACACTTTTCTTTGCTAGCATTAGAGAGATAATTTTCTAAAAAGATGTTTTTTTTGCGAAATTCAACCGTTATTATTTGTTGTATTAGTTCTACGTGTTCTTCCAATGTCCTTCCCCGAAGTTCTAGGATAGATTGAAATTATGTAATTAAATAAAAAAAACTTCATTTTAGATGCTTCCAAGCATCTCTGCAAGAGCTACTGTCCGTCAGTCCCTTTGTCACGCTGAAGTTTTAAATAAGATTTTTAGATACAATTATTCCAATCAAAATAAGAGTACTGTTTGTCCGTTGGTCTGTCATGTTTAAACTTGAAATAACATTTTTAGACGCATCCACCGGATCTCTATAAGAGGACTGTTTGCTCTTTGGTCTGTCAAATAATATTTTTAGATGCATCCATCGCATTTATATAGGAGAACCGTTCGCCTGTTAGTCTGTCATACTTAAATTCAAAATAACATCCTTGAAGGCACAAATTGAACGGACGTCCCTAAAGAATATTCGTTCTAGTGAAAGTATTGAGATATTGTACCTATTAACTTGTTTCCTCACGAGGGCAGAATTGGACACAAGCTCGGTTTTTAATTTTGCGAAATTTCAACTCCCGAAAAAGCGACAGTTACAATTGCCTTAGTCTGGAAGGATACACGTTCACCGATCGATGACAAAAAAGTTAAATTGCAGCACTAAAACAGACACCAATAATCGCTCCTAATTCGAATATGGTCATTTATTTCACATGGAGTTTTAATAATAACCATTCTTCGTTTTCTTACAATTCACAATGGTAATTTAACAGGTTTATCTTTTGTAAATAATTGTAAAAATAGAAATCAAAAACCAAATCATACGCCCAAAATGCTCTTAATTCTTATGGTATTTCAGTGAAATTTATTCAACGCTGAAGATTCGATTCATGCTTCTATCCGGCTATCCATGCAAACACCCCGTGTTTGAAATAAAAAGGGATGAGAAATGCTGAGACGTGAATGGTCGACAAACTATGAAATTATTAGAGAGAGAAAGACAGAGAGAGATGGAGAGAGAGAGAGAGAGGAGAGAGAAAAAGTTAAGTTAAAAGAGTAGGATAATAAAGAAACTAGCTTGTAAGTGGTCATGTGGGATTCCCTTTATCATGACAGACTGGTGAAGGTAATAAATAGCGTAGGCTACTAGGAACCTATGACACAACCAACCTCCAGGTGATTATTCTGGGATTAAGTTAATAAACTGATATTTTGTTTCGTGGTTATCAATTCATCGCAAGCTTAAAAAATAAAAAATGTGTCGCTCAGGAAAACATTGAACACACGAGGAGCACACATATAGCGACTAAGATAATCACAGGAAGTAAAAATGGACAGTAGAAAATGAACCTGTAGATGCACTTTCGACAGCCTCGTAACTCTCGCTTCTCCTACCTTGTCTCTTTATCATCACATTTTATTGGCTTTACTCTTGTATTTATGGAAGTCCTACATAATGTATAAGGTTAATCACTAGATAACATTTTAAATAAACAAAATTTAACGATAATATTTTTAAACCTTCACTCTACATTGAACCTTCTAAGTCATTCTAAATCCTTCGAAGTAAAATGTTTGACGGCAAGTAGTTGATCGCAGAAGGTACACCGAGATACAGCTTCTACTTTGAGTAAGTATGTGTTATATATATATATATATATATATATATATATATATATATATATATATGTGTGTGTGTGTGTGTGTGTAGAATTTAGTATATTCGGACTACTGTTCTCATCTTTGGTGTTTTTATCACAACGTTTCGGTCGATGTAACCTCCGACTTCTTCAGCTGTACCTTGTCGAACTCGGAAATCTTTCTGTCAAACTTGGGAATCTGGACTGGGAAGAAGTCTTCAGTTATTCGCAATTCTTTGTATCGCCCGCACTGAGGATTGAAACTTCAACCTTCAGATGACTGTCACTTAAAAACTGAATTTCTCTTAGTACTATATCCACTGCGCCATGTGTCCTTGCATCGGCCGAAACGTTGTGATAAAAACACCCAAGATAAGAACAGTAGTCCGACTATACCAAATTCTACAAATTATCAACCCTCATCTCAAAAATTCCGAAACATTATATATATATATATATATATATATATATATATATATGTGTGTGTGTGTGTGTGTGTGTGTGTGTGTGTGTGTATATGTCTTCTTGTTGTATTTTTGAGTTAATAATAAATACATATCTTGGTGAACACCTTTGTAATGCCATTAGTTTTTATTATAGCACTCAACATTGTTTTTTAGATGGAGGTGAGGAGAGCAACATGCACATCAATCAGAAATTTATTGGCTTTACTTTTGTATGTATGGAAGCCCTACATTGTGTCATGATAATCATTACATAACATTTTAAATAAACAAAATTTGATAATAATATTTTCTAAATTTGCGTTCTACATTGTGCTTTTTCAGTCATCTTGAAACCTGCGCTCTACATCGTGCCTTTTTCAGTCATCCTAAAACCTGTGTCTTACATTGTTCCTTTACAGTCATCCTAACACCTGCGCTCTACATTGTTCCTTTTCAGTCCTCCTAAAAACTGTGCTCTACATCGTGTCTTATAAGTCATCCTAAAACCTGCACTCTACATTTGCCTTTTCAGTCATCCTAAAACCTGCGCTATACATCGTGCCTTTTCAGTCATCCTAAAACCTGCGCTATACATCGTGCCTTTTCAGTCATCCTAAAACCTGCGCTATACATCGTGCCTTTTCAGTCATCCTAAAACCTGCGCTCTACATTGTGCCTTTACAGTCATCCTAATGTAAAAGCATGCGTGTTTGTGTGTATACCATTTGTCTGCATGTGCGTGCAGGCAAATGGTACACACATAAACTGGAGGCAGTAGTGGAAAACAGAAAATTATAAAATACTTTGGGACGTGAAGGTAGAAAATGACAAACAACTCATTCAATCAAAGAGACCGGGACTGATAATAATGAACAAGGTTCAGAACCTGACAAATAGAACAGATACTATACTACCTCCAACCTTCAAAGTTGGAGGTAATGCTTGGGAGGATAGTCTCATGACAACAGAACAGAGTTTACACTACCCCTCCTCCCGAAAAAGGAAGAGGTAATTTCTGTAAGGATGGTCAAATGACGAACTAACTCCTAAAAGAGAAGGTATTGCTTGGGAGGTTTTTTTTCAATGATAACAGAACAGGTACTACAACACTCGCCTTGAATGTAGTATTGAAAGATAGCACAATTGTACATTAATAAAAACAATAGTGTATTTTCGACTTCCGACAGACAGATAAAAATCTCCATTAGTTATGGATTAGAGAGGACTAGTGTTATCGGTAATTGAGACGATCCGTAACTATAAAATCCTTTCATAAATATATGCGCGTCTCTCGTATTCGTAGAGTATAGTCATTGTTTTTAAATCACACTTTACTTCGTCTACTTTTGTTATTAATGCTATTTTCCGAACGATTTATTTTCGTCGGGTTGATTATCTGAATCTTGGTTGTGGTTTCGTCATCTGATATCAGTTATCGCAACACCATTCCTTCCGTTTTCCGGTTTCCGTGTGTGCATTCAATGAGAAAACGGAAACGATGTCATTTTGTTGATTAATTCCACTCTCAGCTTTCTTTAATCTCTACGTTTCCTTCTGATCAGCTGTAAAATCCAATGATCCTTGATTGATAACAGACAAACAAACGACGGGGGAGTTATAATAATAATAATAATAATAATAATAATAATAATAATAATAATAATAATAATAATAATAATAATAATGATAATAATAATAATAATAATAATAATAATAATAATAATAATAATAATAATAATAATAATAATACCATTCATAAGTTGGACAAAAGAAGAACTCAGGCACCTTTACTAGAGGACTAGAAAATTAATGACTATGCACAACGCACTACACCCAAAAGACAGTACAGACAGATTCTACGTGAAGAGAAACGAAAGAAGATAAGGACTGGTAAGTATAGAAGACTGTGTGAACGACACTAAAAAAGAGCTGGAGAAATACATAAACCAGAACACAGAAAGGCTGATCACCGCAGCAAGATATACCGTCCCAACGAACAACGCAAGAAGCATCGAAACTGGACACAAACAGACAAGAAAGAAAAGTGGAAGGAAAAACAACTACATGAACACTTCATAAGACTCACAAGAGAAAAAAACACGAAAATAGCTAGACATGGCTAAGAAAAGGAAACTTGAACAGAGATGGAATCTTTAATGCTGACTACACAGAACAATGCGATTAGGACAAACTCACAGCTAAAATAGATAAAACCCAAGAAAACAGTAAATGCAGACTGTGTGGACTAAGAGACGAAACAGTAAATGATATAATAAGTGAGTGTAGCAAACTTGACCCAAAATAATACAAGAACAGACATGACTGTGTGGGGAAAGCAATACATTGGGAATACTGCAAACAATTGAATTTTGAATACGCAGACAAATGGTACACACATAAACCAGAAACAGTATTGGGAAACGAAAAACACAAAATATTATGGGATATGGATGTAAAAACAGATAAACCCATGCACGCAAAAAGACCTGATGTTATTATAATCGATAAGAAGGAAAAATCTTGTAAAATCGTAGACTTCGCGTTCCAGAAGCCCACAGAATGAAGATTAAAGACACGGAAAAACGAAGCAAATACACAGGACTAGCCATAGAACTGAAAGGAATATGGAGCATGAAGAAAGTTAGTATAATACCAATAATCATAGGAGCACTAGGAACAATTCTAAAAAAATCTGGAGAAAAGACTTGGAGAATTTGGAATCAAAGAAACCATCGAAACCATACAAAGTACGGCAATGATCAAAACAGCTACAATTTTAAGGAAACTCCTTGAATGCGGAAACCAACCGGCATAAGCTACAAAGAGTAACTAATCGCAAGGAATTTACAACAGGAAGAAAACAAAACCACACGAAGAACATCACAACACGAAGCAAGGCACAGAAATTGCAAGAAACATCATTTCATAATCAACCAATAAATTACAATGAACCAAGGAACAGAAATAACAAGAAACACCATAAGCTCTCCCCCTCCCCACAAAAAAAAATTGTGCTGGTCTAGGCTGACACCAGACAAAATATTTGTAGACGGTCGAGGAATGATGAGAAAACCGAGGAGGGACAGCACAAACCAGACCTCCACTGAAAAAATTGCGGAGAATGCTGGGACCTTGGGTAAACTTATTTCCACCCAAATCCTAGAGAAGACCAATGGTGCTTACTAGCGAGTAATCAATGGTAAGAGGCTGTTGCGATACCGCAAGGTTATTTGCGGTGGTTATCGAAAAGAGGTGAAGAATACTGGAAATCTGGGGAGGCTTGTTGTCACTCAGACTCCAGGAACTACCACTAGTTGTTGTCGGTGAGCAATCACTGACAATGATCTGTGTGAGAACTCCTAGTGAGTACATATAATAATAATAATAATAATAATAATAATAATAATAATAATAATAATAATAATAATAATAATAATGCATAAACCCAAGGGAACTGAAACTGCAAGAAATCTTATAAACTGTGCCCCCCCCTAAAAATGCGCTAGCCAGGGCTGATACCACACAAAATAATCGGGAGGGGTTAAGGAGGATGGAAGGACCGAGAGGGAGAGCACTAACCAGACATCAACTGGATGAGGTCGAAGAATACTGAGACATTGGGAAGACTTGTTGGCACCCAAATGCCAAAGAAGACCAATAGTCGTTGCAAACGAAAAATCAATGATAAGCGGCTATTGTGATAACGCAAAGTCATTTGCAAAGGTTATCGAAAGAGTTGGAGAGTACTCGAAATCTGGGGAGACTTGCTGCCACCCAGACTCCAGGGAACACCACCGTTAATTATCAAGGAGTAATCTCTGTTGATGATCTGTATGAGAACTCTCAGTTAGTAAAAAAATTAAATAATAATAATAATATAAAAATGCCAGAAATCTCATAACCTTGCCCTCTCCAAAAATTGCACACACATAGATACGTGGTGAAACCAGCCTCGGTTAGTACCACGCAAAATGGCCGTGAAAGGTCAAGGAGGATAAAAGGACAGGGAAAGGAGAGCACGAACCAGACCTACACTTGAAGGGTGCAGAGAATAACAAAACTAGGAGAAATTGGAATCAAAGGGAAGATTATGACCATACGACGAACAGCAATGATGAAAACAGTCGCAATATTAAGGCAAATCCTTGAATGCGGAAACCAACCGGCATAACCAACAACGCTTATCAGTCATAAATAAATGGAAAAAGGAACATACACACGCGGTGACATCAGAGGCTTGTGCCACACAAAATGGTCGCGAACAGTCAAGGAGGATGGAAATACGGAGGAGAGAGAGAATCAATTTCACTACCACTTACTACTCAAAGTCAGAGAAGACCGATGCTCGTTGCCAATGTGAAATCAGTAATGAACGGTTGTTGCAGTAATGAACAATTATTTGTAATCGTTATCGAAAGATGCGGTGTGCTAGAAATCTAGGGAGACTCGTTGTCACTCTAGCTCCAGAAAACACAACGTGTTATTATTAGTGAGCAATCACTGATAATGACTTGTGTGAAAACTCCAAGTCAGTAAATAGTAATATGAACAAGAATGACAGGAACAAGAACGCGAGTAAGAACAAAAATTGGAAAGTAGAAAAAAGGTATCGACTCAGTATATTTAAGAGTTATTGTCTTTGAACGATATTAAAGTTATCTCCCCTGAATTATACTGAGCAACAACAGAATAAACTCTTCTATTTAGAAGTACACAAACTGGAATCACATAACGCATATTTAAAATTTCTGACGCTAGACTTAAAGTTAGCCGGAAATGCCCAGCTTAGCTCTACATTTTACGCGTTTTTCATACCGCTTACGCCGTATCTGGTCGCAGTTTAGACGTGACTACAAGATCGCTAGTAATCTTAATACGCCCCTTTTCCCCGGTCGCAGTATTCGTTTTCAAAAATACTTCTTAGATAGTATAAAAGTAGGTTGTAGTTACTTTTAGAACTTCTATACATTCTCTATCATTTGTTTGCACTGGCAATTCTTATTTATTTCAATTGTGTTTAGAGACTATTAACGTTGTATTTTAGGTTAATAACTACGCCTGTTTTTTTTCACCTCGTTTTATGTGTCAAGTTAGATTATGCCCCTTTTTATGTTGTCTTTGATAAACAATCTTCGTGTGAAAAATGTATGCATATATATATATATATATATATATATATACTTTTAGAAGTCTTGCAATCCTAAAACCATACAAGATGATTATATATATATATATATATATATATATATATGAAACTTAAGTCCCAAGCCCTTTACACAGAACTATAATATTAATATTTTTATAGCGATTATCAGTTGTTTACATTGAAAAACTGTTTCGCGGATTTAAAAATAAAACAGTAATTATATATATATATATATATATATATATATGAAAAGACTTGATATAAAAAAAATCATATCGTCTCAGAAACAATCGTACACGAAACTGTTGTTTATATAATTCTTACAACGTATTCAAATTAATATGTCATGAATTTATTTCTGTCGGATCTATAATATATATATATATATATATATATATATATATATATATATATATATATATATATATATATATATATATACATCGGTGTGTGTTGTGTGCGAATTCAACTGATTGCTCATCATAGTTTTTCACCTATTTTCTATTTTTATTGCGAAAGCATATTATTCATGAAAACACAAGAAGATAAAAATGATAGAAAGTGACGATAACGGGGAAAAGATTAGAAAATAAAAGGATGAAATAAAGCAAAGAAATAGAAGAAATGAAATAGAAGAAAACGAGAACCAAATAAAGAAAATAGATAATAAAAGACAAGGAAGGAGATGAAATTCAAAAAGTAAAAATAAGAAAATAAGACAAATAAAGAAGGAAAGAATAGAAAGAAATAAAGAAGAATATATTAAAAAAGGAGCTGATAATTTAAATAAGAATAAAAGAAGATACAGAAAAGAAATAATTAATAAAGAAGAGGCGGGAAAATAAAATAAAAGATAGAAATAAAAAGATAAAACATTTAAAAAGGAAAAGTAAAAAAAAATTCAGACAGGGTAGCACAAAAAATTGAAATGAAAAAGCAAAAATCATGGCGAGAATCAATGATGTCGAATTGGACCTAAATGTACGAATAGAAAATGGCGGTGGTTTTCTGCGATATGATAACATAATCCACTTCAATAAGGATTGAACTTGACTCAAGTGTCGTTTGACGACAATCTAACAATAGTTATCCAATCAACAGCTCGATAAAACCCGCAGGAAGTAACAGACAATACTGATAATAAAGCACTTACTGCCCTTGACTTAGAACGAGAGTTTTATTTACGAGATGATCATCATTTTTAACTCACCACAACTAATTTTCCTCAACTATATTTCTAGGTGAGGGTTTAATCAGTTAACATCAGCTATATCACGTTCAAACACCGGTTGGCCGAAGTTAAGCAACGCTGAACCTGACCAGTACTTAGATAGGTTAGAATTTTGGAAACCCCTTGTGAAAGGAATGGATTCATAATTCCTTCTCCAATAGTTGGGTGGACTAGCCTCTCAAGCTTTAATTGAGCAACTAGTCCAGAAGAAGGAAAACTTCGAAATAACATCCGTTCTTTTCTCTGCGTATTTCAGTATTCCTACTTGTTGTCTTGGATTTCTCGTTGCAAGTAGACTTCTGGTGATACCAGATCAGGCTGCCCTGTGGCTCCCTGAGACGAAATTCACCTACATTGACGTTTTTTTTTTTGTTTTTTTTTGTAAAACTTAATTATGTTCTACAAAACCAAAAACAAAAACAACAGCCCCTCTCCCTTTCTCCCTCCCCATTTTTATTTTATTTTTAGAACTTGAAGCATAAATCTTTTACTATAATGACCAGATTCGGCATTAAATAACCCCAAAAGGGTTGATATGCCGTAAAACAAAACTACCAAACCAAAAACGATGATTAAACATTTGAAGATATAAAGAACTTGAAGCATAAAAACTTTTACTATAATGACCAGATTCGGCATTAAATAACCCAAAAAGGGTTGATATGCCGTAAAACAAAACTACCAAACTACCAAACCAAGTAGACTTAAACAATGGAAATCAAGAGAAGTGCGGTTACGAACTGCAGAACATTCACTTCACTGTAAACTCATAATTACTCAGAGAGTATCCATTGTTTTTAGAGACAGTAACGGCACTGGTTTCTGAATTGAACCCCCTGTTGTGTGTAATCTGTTTGATTCATTTCTTGGACGATTACGAAATGCATATAAGATGTTCAGGAAACTGTAGCAACCCTCTATGGGAGACACTTACCCCCATCTCCAAGTGATATAGAAGACGTCTAATTTATTTTCCATAAGATTCGGAAGTTGACGTTTGAGAAAAAATATTAATGTACAGCTGATCCATTATACGATTTTTGCTCACCCGCTGAGACGACAACCCGGAGGCGAAAACTGCAGCGCGTTTATCCATAAGCATGAGTGATATTGAATAAGAGATAAGGAGTGTTTAAATTGGTTCTTAATAATAAGAAACCCATCACGCTTTCGGGAATTCGGTAGTTGCTCAACTGATACTAACATGGACTATGGAATCGGAAAGCCGAGTTAAAATCCTATCGCATTTTTCTGCACTATTATTTAGCATTAATACTGTTGAGAATTATAACAAAAAACACAGCATTGCTTTGGGTAACATAATGACGTGTGTTCAATGAGTTATAAGAGTGTTTGGTTAGTACAATGGCATACAGTCGCAAACGAGCGAATCTGTTATGCAAATCAAATTGGATCTAGTGTACCCATTTATGCACTTATACTTTAGGAATTTATTTCCAACGAACATGTAACTCTATTTTGTACCTGTTTTTTTTTTACATAATTTTTTATTTGTGTTTTCGTCGAGTTAATCACTAGATTCCTATTTTTGTTTTTGTACGAAACTTCATGTAAAAGAGAAATAACTTAGGGAGACTAGCTCTGCTCGTCGCCATCTGGTTTTTCATTCCAGTCTTGGTAGGGTTAACATTGCCCCCTTCCTTCTTGAGTGCGTGATCGGCTTTGTGCACGTTTTTATTTCCATCGAAATGTGGTTATTGATAGAATAGGTAGCCATATGAATTCAAAGAATTCATTTGCTGATCTGATAGAGATTACGTGTTTTGGAAAGGCATGAACCCAAAGGTTCTCCAAGCTACAGATAAAAATAAACTTATGTTCAAATACTCGTATACAAAGAATCGTGTAAAATAGATTGACAAATTTCACAAAGGGTTGATTTTTCGTAAAACAGATAAACCAAAAAATAAACAACTAATTAGTTGTATATAATAATAATAATAATAATAATAATAATAATAATAATAATAATGATAATGATAATGATAATAATAATAATAATAATAATAATAATAATAATAATAATAATAATAAGCTGGGCTAAAGAAGAACTCAGGCACCTTGACCAGAGGACTAGAAAATTAATGACTATGCACAATGCACTACACCCAAAAGACGATACAGACAGACTCTACGTGATGAGAGACGAAAGGTGGAAGAGGACTGGTAAGTATAGAAGACTGTGTGAACGACACTAAAACAGAGCTGGAGAAATACATAAATCAGAACACAGAAAGGCTGATCACCGCAGCAAGAGATACCGTCCCAACGAACAACGCAGGAAGCATCGAAACTGGACACAAACAGACAAGAAAAGAGAAGTGGAAGGAAAAACAACTACATGAACGCTTCATAAGACTTACAAGAGAAGAAACCAACGAAAATAGCTAGACATGGCTAAGAAAAAGAAACTTGAACAGAGAAACGGAATATTTAGTGATGGCTGTACAAAACAATGCGATTAGGACAAACGACATTAAAGCTAAAATAGAGAAAACCCAGGAAAACAGTAAATGCAGACTATGTTGACAAAGAGACGAAACAATAAATCATATAATAAGTGAATGTAGCAAACTTACCTAAAAAGAATAAAAGAACAGACATGATAGTGTTGAGAAAATAATACACTGGGAACTGTGCAAACAATTGAATTTTGAATATGCAGACAAATGGTACAAACATAAACCAGAAACAGTACTGGAAAACAAAAAAACACAAAATCCTCTGGGATATGGATATACAAACAGATAAACTCATACAAGCAAGGAGACCTGATGTTATTATTATAGACAAAACGGAAAAATCTTGTAAAATCGTAGACTTCGCCGTTCCAGTAGACCACAGAGTGAAGATCAAAGACACGGAAAAACGAAGTAAATACACAGAACTAGCCAGAGAACTGAAAGGAATATGGAGCATGAAGAAAGTTAGTATAATACCAATAATCGTAGGAGCACTAGGAACAATCCCAAAAAACCTGGAGAAAAGACTGGGAGAAATTAGAATCAAAGGGACCATCGAAACCATACAAAGTACGGCAATAATCAAAACAACTGCAATCTTAAGGAAAATCTTCGAATGTGGAAACCAACACGCATAAGCTACAAAGGGAAACCAGTCACAAGGAATTTACAACAGGGTGTAAACAAAAGCACACGAAGAACCCCACAACACGAACCAAGAAACAGAAACTGCAAGAAACATCACTTCATATCCCCCCCCCCAATAAATTACACCGACCTCAGCTATCACTACACAAAAATGAACCAAAGAAACAGAAATTACAAGAAATACTATAAGCTCCTTCCTCTCTCCCCACCCCACCCCCAAAACAAAAGAAATTAAAGGAATTAAAAAGAATGAAAAAATGTTTTTTAAAATAAGGAAAGAGAAAGGGGGAAAAAATAAGGAATTGAAAGGAAAAAAGGAAAAAATTAAAAATTAAATAAAAATTTTTTTTTTTAATTTTAATTTTTTTTTAAATGGTGCCGGCCTAGGCTGACACCAGACAAAGAGGGTCGAGGAGGATGAGAAGACCGAGGATGGACAGCACAAATTAGACCTCCACTGGAAAAGTGCAGAGAATGCTGGGACCTTGGGGAGGCTTATTGCCACCCAAATACCGGAGAAGACCAATTGTCCTTACCAGCGAGAAATCCATGGTAAGCGGCTGTTGCGATACCGCATCGTTATCGAAATAAGGTGAAGAATACTGGAAATCTGGGGAGGCTTGTTGTCACTCAGACTCCAGGAAATACCACTGGTTGTTGTCGGTGAGCAATCACTGACGATGATCTGTGTGAAAACTCCTAGTGAGTACAAATAATAATAATAATAATAATAATAATAATAATAATAATAATAATAATAATAATAATAATTCTTCTTCTTCTTCTTCTTCTTCTTCTTCTTCTTCTTATTATTATTATTATCCACTCGCTAGTTCTCACACAGGTTATCATCAGTGAGTAATCACTGATGATAACCGGTGGTGTTACCTGGAGTCTGAGTGACAACACGTCTACTCAGATTGTAACCCAAAAGTTACAAACGTTTTTTTTTCAATTATTTTTAATTTGACCTTGTGAGCTTCTGGTGTTGAATTTAGATTTGTTCTTTTCGTTATTTAATTCGTTTAATTAATTTGCAATGCAAACATCTAAGTGAAAGATCAGACTTTTCCGCCTGATGAGATCTTAGTTTCTAATAACTAGTGATCGATAATATCGACATTCTAGTGTAGCAGATTTTTGTACATGTCTGTATAAATATATATATATATATATATATATATATATATATATATATATACATATATATATATATATATATATATATATATGTATGTATGTATATATATATATATATATATATATATATATATATATATATATATATATATATATATATATATATATGGGAAATGAAAAAGGAAAAACCAAAAGATGTTTTTTTATGTATTCATCAACGTTTCGTCTTTATTTGTAAGACTTCCTCATTCATTTTACTCCCTGACACCGACTTCTCTCAGCCCGGACCTTGGTCCTGCGGTCCCAGTAGTGGCTACTACTTCTTCTCATGAACCCATCATGTCAATCCAATAATTCTATGAGCTTGCATGACATTTTTCTTAAAATTATCATCCTGAGGAAGTCTTACAAATAAAGACGAAACGTTGATGAATACATAAAAAGAAATCTTTTGGAGTTTCCTTTTTCATGTCCCATTACGTCGGATTACCCTCATCCTTCTTATCTCATATATATATATATATATATATATATATATATATATATATATATATATATATATATATTCATTGGACGTGGGCGGAACAAAAGAGAAACATAAAAACGGTTATTAAGACCTTCTGAACCCTTTCTTAAAATAGAAAGTCCGCTGTTTTCGGTTTGTATCCTAGCCAAATGGCCAAAGAGTTGCAAATATTTCCTTTGATTCTCATTAATTCTAATCTTTCTACCATTTTCTTCGGAATAGTTTCTAGTGCTCATAAAATTATTGCTATTATCGTAGTTGTCATGTTCCATACTCCTTGCTTTCTGGCAAGTTCCATGTATGTACTTAGTTTGTCTATCTCTATCAACTTAATTTTCCGATCAGCTGAAACGGCAAACTATACTCTTTTTCATGTTTTTGTTCCCTCTTAGTTATTATTAGTATCATTATCAGTTACTCGCAAGGAGTTCTCACACCGGTCGTTACCAGTGACCGTGTCACGTGATGCCCAAAATGCGATAGGTGTTGCAGCAAACATGAAAAATCAAAACAAAAAACTTACTTTTTCTATAACTTACAATTTATCGTAGTAGAAGGTCGCCATTCTCTTGGTAATCTCCCCAGCTCCCGGATGGGTGGAGCAAAAGGCGGAACGTTCACTCACTTCGATTGCATGTCTCCCTCTGTTGGGTGAGTTTATCAATTCTATCTTGATTGATGACGTAATTCTGACAAGTGTTATCAACACATTCCTCAAATCGGCATATCTCAAAATGCAACGAATAAGATAATTATATTTTAATTTTCTTCTCAACCTTCAAATTATCAAAACAACCACAGTCACATTCCAAACGTGGCGTCTACCCATACTCCTGACCCACATCATGTTACTATCTAGGTTATATTTCTTATTTAATATCCTGCTTTTGTCGATCACCGCGGAGTTATCTTGTTAAAATCGCACACTGGCAAAAAAAACAAACAAAAAAAACAGGTGGCGTTTCTTGGAGTCTGAGTCTTTCCAAAATTCCAGGAAGCTCTGCTTCTTTCGATCACCTTTAAAAATGAATGTGTGTTCTTTAAACTGCTGTTTACCATTCAATTCTTGTCGATAACGGCCGTTGGTTTTCATTGGACTTTGGATGTCAATACCCCCGTACAGGATTCCAGGATTCCCCGCGCTTTTCCAGTGAAGATCTGGAATCTTCGCTTTCTGGGTATTTCCATCCTACCAGACACTTCACGACCATTTTGGTGCCACCGTGTTTAATTTTGCTTTATTATGTTTTTAGAAAGGCATCTAATACGTCTTCTCTTTCAGATACACCATGATAGTTTCAGTTCCTTTTGTCTCTTGTAGTGTTCTTTTCATTTTTATTGTGTTTTTATGTGTCATTATTCTATTTCAACTTATATTTTCTTGGTTTCGATGATTTTTCTTAATATTCCATCTGTTTTCACCATTACCGTGCTTTGTGTACTCATTTCCAATTTCTCCTAGACTTTTCCACACGTTTTCGGAACTGTTCCTAGTGCTCCTACTATTATTGGTATTACAGTAGCTTTCTTTATGATCCATTATTCCTTCAGTTCTCTGGCAAGCTCCATTTATTTGCTTAGTTTTTTATGTCCCTTTGATTTTCACGGTGTGAAGCACTGGAACGGCGAAATTACTTTTGGGGCTTATTTAGTGCATTTACTCATGAGGTATTTTACCGTTTTATCTTTTTTACAGGGTCTAAATTTACTCTTTTCCTGAGTCTTGTCTTTTAAAATCTTTTATGCAGTTCGTTCTTATCGCTTTGTTCTATACTGTCAATATTGATTCCATTTCTCTATTTAAGTGTATTTTCATGCACCATATATTTAAACAGTCTTATAAATTGTTAATCACTTTCCCATTTTGCTTTCTTGCAATTTTTTCCTGTTTCTCTGCTGTTATTATTGTTCACCTTCTCTTTTGACGGCGGTAATTAGCATCTATGTACTTTGTGTTATGTATTGTTCTAGTCTTTTCATCGCATCACATATGCAGTTGTCAGTACTTACCAGCTCTCTTCCACCATCTTTCCTATTTACATAGAGTTGGTCAGTATCAGCATTCAAGCGCAGTGCAACATGTATGATCATTAATTTACCGGTTCTTTCATTCAGGTATCTCAGTTCTTTTTTTGGTTCAGGTTACGAATCGCATTGTATTCTGGTGGGTCATTTCATTGGTAAGTTTAAGAAATTGTCAATGTAGCAGCAGTGTTTTGACTTCTTTTTGATTATTATCAACTCCAGACATCCTTGCTTAGATGTGTCGTTTGTTAGTTTGCACCTTCGTGTTCGAGAGTATTTTATAATTTTCGTTTTCAAGTTCCGTCTCCGGTGTGTGTTCGTATCATTACTTTGCATGTACACACAGACAAAGTGTACACAGGCACAAACATGCAGGCTTTTGAAAAGCTCACACGCATGTCTGTTTTTGTATTCCTTTTGGGCCAGTTGGCAGCATTCACTTATTATGTGATTCACCGTTTCGTCTCTTTGTGTACAGAGTCTACATTTACTCAATTCCTTAGTTTTGTCTATTTTGGCTTTTGATCTAGTTCGTTCTGATTGCGGTGTTTTGTGCGGCTGTTAACGGCCATCCCGTTTCTATCTTTAAGTGTGCTTTTCGTAGCGATATCCATGTGTTTTGGTGCGATATTTCTTTGGTCAGTCTTATAAATCGTCCATATATATGAAGTGAAAATTGTTTGTGGTCGCTTGATGTAAAGTAGCAATAAACAACAAGTTAATATTTTTGAATGCGGTAAATAGTTCAGTGCTTAACGGTAAATACAATGTATTGTAATGTAATAAATGCGCCAATTTTCCAATCTTTGATCTATTTTTTCGAAAACTGCAACATTTCTCTCCGCCCTATTACGCGAAACAGGTACTCGCATAATCGTAGTAATACGTAGGCGTGACACTTGTACGCGTGACAATATATCGTAGTGACTAATCGTAGTAACGTGACTAATCGTAGTAATACGTAGGCGTAACAATATAGTTACAGAAATATATTGTTGTAAGATGAAAGAGGTATTTTCGAAAACCTAAGAGGACTTGACTATTGTAATCTGATCTTGAGAATAACCATTACCTAAAAATATATATTATATATCTGTATGTATGTGTGTGTGTGTGTGTGTGCCCCCGTATTTATAGGTTAAATTCTCTGGTAGAGTAAAATAACGGTGTCTACTAAGCGTAAACCAATACACTTTTGTAAAGGATAGATTTCTCTTCGTTACAGATAGACCAATATATGTAAACAAAGAAAAGTCATATATAAAGGTGAAATTTTCGATATGGATAGTGCATGTGAAACTATTACCTTATTTTCAGATTGAAAGAACATCTTTATTTTATATATTCTAAGTAACCGTAATTTGCAATTAATGTTCAAAGTGACCCATCCATCAGCACGTGTCTGTCCATCACTCTCATTCTCTCATTGTTTGTTATTTACCCGCTCTCATTTGATACTCTCTTCATCTATTCTCTCTTCCGCGTATCAATCTCTCTCGTCCTACTCTCGTCTTCTTCCATGGTAGCCAATCTCAGCATCACAACAATCTATTACAGTTTAGTAGTAGTAGCAGTAGTAGTAGTAGTAGTAGTAACACTAAATATTAATGTCATGTGATAATATTCAAAGCCAATAAAACAATGTAACTTAAAAGAAACGGTAGAAACTCGTTGTAACGCGATTACGTCAAAATGTATACTACATTAGTTCAAGTTCCTTGTTCAACTTATTTAAAAGTTTAGACAATGTCTATTGTATACATAAAATCCAACTATAAATAAATATATATTGTTTGATTTCTAATAAATGCACACAAAAGTTGGCTCAATAGTGTATATATTACGAGAGCTCAAATTATAAAATAATAATACAATACATAATATAATAATACAATACATAATACAATAATACAATACATAATATAATAATACATAATACAATAATACAATACATAATACAATAATACAATACATAATACAATAATACAATACATAATATAATAATACATAATACAATAATACAATACATAATATAATAATACATAATATAATAATACAATACATAATACAATAATACAATACATAATACAATAATACAATACATAATATAATAATACATAATACAATAATACAATACATAATATAATAATACAATACATAATATAATAATACATAATACAATAACACAATACATAATATAATAATACAATACATAATATAATAATACAATACATAATATAATAATACATAATACAATAATACAATACATAATACAATGATACAATACATAATATAATAATACAATACATAATATAATAATACATAATACAATAATACAATACATAATATAATAATACAATACATAATATAATAATACATAATACAATAATACAATACATAATATAATAATACAATACATAATATAATAATACATAATACAATAATACAATACATAATATAATAATACAATACATAATACAATAATACATAATATAATAATACAATACATAATATAATAATACATAATACAATAATACAATACATAATACAATAATACAATACATAATATAATAATACAATACATAATATAATAATACATAATACAATAATACAATAAATGCGAGTAAATATACATTTGATAATGACTTTCGTTTAACACTGCTTTTAAATTGTCATTTTAATTTAAAATTCTCATATAGCATTTTTAATTAGACCCTCCAATTAATTTTTAAATTCACTTAAGTATATTGTTTACTAATTTGTACACAATAATTTTTAAATTAGTCCATGCACACATTTTTGTCCCCATGTTTACATTGTTTTTATTATCATGCATCATCCTATAATCTCACACTTAATCTAACTATATCCTAACTTTATTCTTATTTGATAAGTGTTAATTATACATTTGTATAAGTTATCTAAATACACCCTTTAATAACAGTAGATTCGCTAATTCTCACAATTCAATAAAACCCTTAAATTAAGTAAGTTTATTTGATGAGGTTGAATTACTTTCTAGGTAAAATATTTTTCCTTTCTAATCTTAACCCTTTCAAAACTGTCTTTTTATTTTACAAGATAGGATATAATTTAAAGATATAAGTTTTATCTTTATTTTCTCAGTGCTACACACACATACACGCACACACACACACACACACACACACACACATATATATATATATATATATATATATATATGAAATATTGAAATGATGAAAAGGGTAAAATTATATACTTTACAAGTTTATTAAATCAGCAAGTGTTTAAGCAAGGGATATAATAAAATTACCTTCAATCCGTGAATTTTCAAAGAATCACTCTCCTCCCTAGAAGGAAAAAACAATTACACAGGTTGTAGCAACTCAGGATTAGATAGCAGATAATTTTTATAACCACATAACCCCTAACATTTGTTTTCTTACCTCCCCAAATGTTAATCCATGTATAGAGCATGGTTGGAAAAGAGGTTAATAAAAAAAACCCATAACACCAAATAATTTCTAAAGCTTTCATGGTTAGAGTAACATGAACAGATACCCCTTTATCTTAACAGGGACATGTTTCAGAACTTTTATAGAAACCATTATTGAAGCATTATTGAATCAAGATGGTATAAAAGCATTGTTAGCCGTTTCTGCGATTCGTTTTGGTGTGGGAATAAAAATGTAGCGGGCGTGATAAGCTAAAACGTGGATCGAGTGGTGGAAATACTCTTGACTTACCTTATCACCGTCATAAAAGAGTCCGTCTTTGCCTAGCGTGTAGAACCTCGATGTGAGAAAGAACAAGTACGCAATGGAACGAGAGTAGTTATACGTATCGACCACGTGTGACCTATGTGCCTTGCCATCTATAAATAACGGGCTTAATAGAAAGTCGATTGAAGGCGTTTTAGCACTCGAAGGTCTAAGATCATTGAAAGATAAAGAACAGTATTGAAAACCATGTTGTTATAGAACAGTCTACTAGTTCATAAGGATCTAATGGCAAACACATATTTTCATTTAATACGGTGTCACCGGAGGAAATTATACCATGTAAGAAAGTCTCAGTGGAGAACACATTGTTTCCATCAACAGAAGTCATATTTCCCTCCTGTTTTCTTTTTTTTTTTTTATTATTCTTTCAAAAATGTCCTGAAATATCTTATGCACTGTGTATATAGATAGATATACAGATATATATCTGTTTATCTATCTATATACACGAGTATTCTTGAGATACGTGAATTCAAATTTAAGCGTGACAAACGGATAGACACACAGAGCTTCTTATAGAGATGCGTGGACGTATCTAGAAATGCCATTTCAAACTTAAGCACAACAAAACAAACAAAATGTCAATTTGAACGTAAGACCGACCGACAGTGATATGCTTTTCCATTCTTCTAAATACCATCTCTTTTGTCCTAACATTACCATAACTCAAACAAATCAGATTCCATTATATTGTATCGTGTGTGTATCCGTTATTGGACGGAAAACCATTCGGATTGGAGTCGCTGTACGGAAATACGTTCAAAGCTGAAAAGAAAGTGAGCGCTTAGTTTTAAGAGGTAGTGCCCAACCAATCAATTGCAGATGGTTAATATCTTGAAAAGGCACAACTCAAAGTACGCTGATCCTGAATTTTCTAATAAATCATTTTCACTTCCACAGTGTAGTCGTGGCTGCATGACTGGTCTAATGGATAATATATAAGACTATGGAATCAGCTTGGCCAAATTCAAATTCAATCTGATCGATTGCACAAATACTCTTGAGAAAAAAGAGCGTAGCATTCGCAAAATACCTATCGCATCCTCCATCACGGCCATCAAGTGATCACTTAGAACTTTCTTATGTTTTTGTCATTATTTTGTGTCATAGTTCATGGATTCGTTTATGTTGCAACGGAGACCAAGGCTTTATTTATATGTGACGTTATGTTTAGGATTCATATTTTGTATTATTTGTATTATTTGGACTACTTTTCACATCTTCGATGTCATTCTCTCAATTTTACGGCCGATGTAACCTCCGACCTTCTTCAGGTGTGTCGAACCCGGGAATCTTTACGGAAGCTCTTTATGTAATCCATGAGGGCAGTGTCTCCTCGTTTCGTCAGCCATGACCAGGTAGACGTCTTAAGTAATTCTTAATTGTATTCTTACTATCACCCGTACTGAGAATTGAACTTCAACCTCCATACGTTGTAACTTAGAATTGATTATTACTTAGCAATTTTATCCATTGCACCACAGTTCCATGTGTTCGACATAAAACAAATTAATAAGTTCGATAAGATACTTCTGAAGAAGGTTGGAGGTTACATCGACCGAAATAATGTAAGGATAACATCCAAGATGAATTTTGAACTTTGAAAAAAATTACTTTGAAAGATTAATATAAGTTTTAGGGCATTATTTAAAAGATAATTATTAAATTAAAGTCATAAGATACTGAATTTATAAAAAAATCCCACGTTTTACTAAAAATTAGCAAAATTATCACCCCAAAAGTCATAAATTAGTAAAATCCGGCATCAGTTAATCGGCAAACGAATTTGTTTACCGATTGACTATCGCTATACAAAATATATGGAAGACAAAAATGCCATAATTTATCATTTTTAACTTTATATATAAAAACGGTTTTGTAATAGTTTATAGAAGTTGAACAATTATTATCCATTAATTTCTTTATTCTTTTTAAGGTTATAAACAAATTTAAGTACTCTTATTTTGTTGTAATAAAAAAGGAAATGCTTATTTATTTAAAATATTTGTGAATGTACGCAATTAAGATCTTATTTATTTTATTTTTAACTAAAAAAGTTCATATTTAACTTGTTATTAGTTTTTAATTTAGTAATACTCTGAAATTATTGATGACGTCTGTTTACCAATGCTTTTCCTTAGAATTTGAAATAAAACTGTTTTTAAATGTTAAAACTTATTTCTACGTTACGAACTGCGTCAATTTTATCAATTTTGTTTACATAATGATTGAACACTTTAGTTACTCGATTTATTCTTAACATGTAACGATAAATTACATTGATTCTTTTTAAAATAAAGTGCATTTTTTATTTTAAGTTTGAAAAAGTAAATTAAAGTCAATGACTACACTGGCAATTTATTCATTGAAAAAAAGTTAAAACAGTTATTTATTAATAAATAGAATTCAATTTTGAAAGAAAATGTCATGTTTGAATTCTCTTTATTTATTAATAAATGAATGTTTTTAACTTTTTAAATATGTATTAATGAAAAAAAGACAAAACAAATACAAATCTTTCCAAATAATTGATGATGAATTGTGAAATCAACGAAATTGTTCAATCTCTAAAAATAAAATTTTGAGGGCGGTGTAAAAGTGAGTGGTTGTTGGAAGGCTAATCCCACCTGTTTATTACTATACCAATCTAAGTTCATCGTTAGCAGAAATTATTCAATTTTTAAAATTCTTTTTTTCGTTAAGTCGATGGATCTCAAATTTGTCAATTTTTGGTTTATTTTCAAGATTATAAAAAAATTTATTTCGCTGATGATGACACATTCATGTATAAAAGGGAAATATAATTATGTTGCATTTTTTATTTTCCCATACACTCTAATCACTAAAATCACATGAAATATTTTTTGCAATTATATTATTTTCTGGTGAAAATATTGATTAAACAATGCTTTATTCAATAATAATATCGCTAATTCAAAATATTAATTTTTCTTCGAGTTATAGTCATTTTGTTAACACGGTATTTAGGGGCCTTTTTCGTAATATATAAAAGATATACATTTTTTTAAATTTTTAATTGTAAACATCTACAATGCTTTATTTTTATAAAAAAACAAACAGAATAATGCATTTTTATTAATATATAAAAATATAACTTTAGTAAAGGTGTATTTTGTTTTAAAAAAATAAGACATTTCCACTAAGATTTAAAACAAAATAATGGTTTCATTATATTTCTTGATGGTTAATTAATAAATATTAAAAATTATATTAAAATTGGTTCATTTCCTGAATTTTAGTGAATTTTTAAGTGAAGAGGGGGTCAAAATGTTTTTACATCTTGGGAATCGGCCATTGATTTTGCACGTACCCAGAAAGAAGCAATGGGGCGTTCAAATTCAATCTGATCGATTGTGGTCATCTACACACTAATACTGTTGAAAAAAGCATGAAACCCGAATTTCCTTTTCAGCTAGAGGTAAAATAACAACTTGCGTTCAATCAATCGTATACGATGAATCGTTTGCAATAGATATTTTATTTCAGCATTAAGTAATCAAAAAGTTGAGACGAGTTGCATAAATTTCATTTGTAGTATTTACGTCTAAAGTTTTCAGCCATTTCCTTTCTTTTGTTTCTTTGTTGATTTGTTTATTGGCAAGATTATACAAAACTACTGGACCCGTTGCGCAACGGATAAGGTGCTAAGTAATAATCAGTTCTACTTGACAGTCTTCTGAAGGTTGAAGGTTCAATCCTCACTACAAGCGATACTAAGAATATAATTAAGAATTACTTAAGAATTCTACCAGGTCATGGCTGACGACATGAGAACAATATACACTTTTGTGCATTAAACATAAAGTTCAGTTCGAAATTCTGTACAGATTCATAAGTTCGAAATAAAGATCCCCGAGGTCGAGAAGACACCTGAAGAATGTTGGACGTTAGATCGGTCGAAACGCTGTCAGAATAACATCAACGATGAGGACTGTAGTACCAATAATCGAAATAATACAACTGAGACGATTTTCAAAAAACATGAGACAAGACTGGGTTAGGGTTAATGTTAGGGTTAGACTGAGAAAAGACTGGGTCTAAGCCAAGATTAGAATCAATTTTGGTGTCAATCCTAACAAAGATGTGAATCTAGCAATTATTTCCTCTTTCTTTAATATTAGAAGTTACAACACATTTAAACATTTTCGCTCTTTTCTCTTGGCAAAATACAAGAATTTTAATGAACAAAAACAGATAGTTTTTATATGCACCCATTTAGAATGTGCGTTCAGCGAAAAAAAGCTAATTACAATTTTAATGTGACAGAAGATGTGCGGATGCGTCGAAAACTGTTATTTCAAACTTGAACGTAACAAACCGACGCACAGGTGGCGCGTCTTATAGAGAAATGCGGATGCGTCCTAAAAACGCTATTTCAAATTTAAGTCTAACAAATCAATAAACGGGCAGCTCGTCTAATCCAGAAGCTTAGATCAGTTTTAAAAAAAAGCTATTTCAAACTCAAGCCTAACAAATTGACGAACGAGAATATCGTCTAAAATCACATTTTTTCGAAATTAAGTGTGACAAACCGTTAACGAGAATATCGTCTTATAGAGATCCGTGGGTATGTCCAAAAACGCTGTTTCAAACTTAAGTGTGACAAACCGTGGACGAGAATATCGTCTTATAGAGATCCGTGGGTATGTCCAAAAACGCTGTTTCAAACTTAAGTGTGACAAACCGTTAACGAGAATATCGTCTCATAGAAATCCGTGAGTATGTCCAAAAACACTGTTTCAAAGTTAAGTATGACAAACCGTGAACGAGAATATCGTCTTATAGACATCTGTGGGTTTGTCCAAAAACGCTGTTTCAAACTTGAGTGTGACAAACCGTGAACGAGAATATCGTCTTATAGAGATCCGTGGGTATATCTAAAAACGCTATTTAAAACTTAAGTGTGACAAACCGTGAACAAGAATATCGTCTTATAGAGATCCGTGGACACGTCTAAAAACGTTATTCAATCTTTGATGAATTGTTTATCTTCTTGTATGCCGTCTGGATTATTTTGATCATTTCTTTACACTCCTGCGTGCCGTTTCTAAAAAAATAGGTAAGGCAATTTCATTGCCGCTAGGCTGCATATTTTAAGAAGGGCTTTTAGCTAAATCATATATTTTTCATGAGAATGCATATTTTAAGAAGGGCTTTTAGCTAAATCATATATTTTTTATGAGAAGGCATATTTTATATAATGTTCCCATTACCTCTACGTCTACCACGCAGTAATCCCATTATTTTGCATGGAAGACGCAGAATTAGTCATTGCAACTAATTTTAGGCACGGTTACGTTTTCCGCTTGTTTTATTATGCAATTTTTGCGTCAATAAAATTATCAGTGCGACCTGTGACAATCAACGCCTTCAGTAATTTTTCATTGACATTTATTTCCATAATAGTAGTAGAAAGACAGCCGAATGTAGCCAATGACGACACGCAAGGTGCAGGATCATAGTTTGCCGGAAGTAAATCATGTGACATCTTTAACGTTGCAGAATTCGTTTGTGCATCTTTATTCTAGCAGAGAAAATAAATACGTTTAGCTCGTATTTGCGGATGGTTTAGTGTTTCATGTGATGAAAAGGAGAGGGATCATAATAGATAACGAAGTCTCTGACGTTATTACATCTACATCGACATTTTTAGAATTTTGTTCTACTAAATATAATACTATAACATTGTCATAGGTTTGCTTAAATATTAAGATGTTGTTTTCGAGAATTCTTTTCAAATTTCTGTGGGAGGCAGTGGCGTGCAGAGATCTGGCGATGCCTGGTTGTATTCCCCAATGACTTAAGTATAAATCCTAGTACAGAGACATATTATGAGAAAGCGAGATAGTTTGAATATGATTAGATACATCCCCCTAATGTGAATGCCACCCTCCGTACGCCTCTGGCGGAGTGGAGTTTGCTCGATATTCTTAAGCGAATACTGAATAAAATGAAGAAATGTTTTATTAAGGTTTGATAGAACCCGTCAGTTCATAATTAGGGCAGTTAGTACGTTGTGTAGCGATACAATTTCATGTTTTTTTGTAGGAAGATGCATCTGTGAAATCTTATTAAACACGTGCATAGACACATTTAGCGATATACAGGGTGGACCAAAATGATCTGACACATTTGGAGGCAGAATAAAAGCACACAAAAAAGAAATAATCAAAAGAAAATTTCGATTTTCTGAATGTACGTATAATGCCATTTGATTTCAGTATGTTTTAAAAATCAAATCACCTCAATGCTTCTCATCATGTCAATATATTTGTTGGAGACGCCCATTAAAGTAATCGATAACTCTATGGGTCATTTCTTGTAGAATAGTTGGCATTTCTGCATAAATTGCACGTTTTAATTCATCAACTCATTTAATTAAAAAAAAATTTTTTCTCTTTTTTTTACTTGAACCCTATTACATAAAAAGATTTGTAAAATAAACTACAGTAAACATAGATATTCTAATCTAGATACAATACAAACGAAATATCTCACTATATAGGGCAAGCGAAATTAATTCATGCTTAAGGCAGTTTCCCTCAATCACGATCCTTCATTTCTTTAAAACAATAAAAAAAAGTGAAAACGTGAAAAAGGAGGAAGGGAAAAGGGAGTAGTTATACCTTACAATAACATAATGTTTGAGAGAAAATGGATAGAGTAAGTAGATATAAAAATAAATAAATCGAAGGCGATGACTGAATATTTTCGATTTTAAATATCCCCACAAGAAGTAATAACACGGGGTTACATCAGGAGATCTTGCGAGCAAACCAAGATTACCGAGCAAAGAAATCAAATGATCAGATAACTTCCAGACGTTCATTATGAATTTTAAGAGAGTTGTTCTTTTCATTAGTTTCTGCTTAGCCTCCAAATGTTTCAAATCATTTTGGTCCACCCTATATAAATATTATTAATATTTTAATCGCAGTACCTATCTAAGACATTCATAAAAGTCGTTCTCTAGTGACAATATTAAAGTTCAGCGTAAGATACAATTTATATATATATATATATATATATATATATATATATATATATATATATATATATATATATAAGTGTTTTAAGGTTCATATTTTTTTTAAAAAAGCATCTATTGTTAAATTTAAGAAGGAATAGGTAAAATAAATACCTTTTTAAGCATTAAGATGCGATATCAATTTTTTATGCTAGTTTTAATAAAAAAAAGAAAAAGAAAAAAAAATCGGTTTCGATTTAATATTTTTCTTTTTTATAAAAAAAAAATTGATATCGCATCTTAATGCTTAAAAAGGTATTTATTTTACCTATTCTTTCTTATATATATATATATATATATATATATATATATATATATATACATACATTTGGGAATGTTCATTTTAAAAAATGAACTTTTAAAATTTTAAAATTTTAAAATGTTAAACTTAAAGAAAGAGGCAAAATGCCTTCTAAAAACCATGTATTAGATGCAGATATTTTTTATTTAAATCAAAATAAAAAATAATTTTTTTTTTCTTTTTCCTCTTGACTTTTTTATCTAATAATTTCGCTTGATATAAGAAGCCTCGTCACGGCTTTAGGCAAATAAAAGGTATTAACCTTATTTTTTTTTGTAACAATCCTTCCTGGTCTTGTAGAAGTGGCGTCCGATGTTGTGTGAACTTAACGGTGTAAGTGTCTCTTTTAAATTTGAACTTAAATCGCGCATGGTCGCTGGTAGGTATAAATTTAGGGAAGGTTTATTTTTTTAAGCATCTTTAAACTTACAGAAAGAGGCGAAATGCCTTCAAAAAACCATGTGTTAGATGCAGGTATTTTTATTAAAATCAAAATCAAAAATCAAAATATATTTTTTCTTTTTCATCTTGACATTTTTATCTAATAATTTCGCTCGATCCTGTCTTTTAAAAAAGTGGAGGACGGTGATAACGTACGTACGAATATGAAATTGTCTTAGCGTATTATTATCTAAACTAGCATCCCACCGTCGAATTTCCACAGTTGCTTTTCACATCTACCTGTACAAAAATTAATTCGTTTGGATCAGCATGGTCCGATATTTTTGACCAGCTTGATTCCGTTGTTGGCATTGGTTTCACAAATTCTCCTTTTATGTAGTAAGCACTTACAGAAGGAACCTGGTGAAGGTTGCCAACATCCATGTTGAAGTTACGCTATGGAAACGACTGGATTCGAACTTAGCACATTCAGGTCTCTGGTCCGCGTTGTTAATCATTTCACCATCGCCACCTCTCATTTATTGGTATCATTAATTGTTAATCCTAACATAGCTATTGAAATAATACATGTATTTAAGGTTTAATAATACGCAGAAAAACATTGTATCTTTCTTCTTCCGTAAAAATAATTATAATCGTCAGCTAAAACTTAAATAAATAAAACGAATATGACTCATTTTTAATTTATTTTTATTTAAAATTGTCACACTTAGATGTGGATTAAACCTACAATAAAGTAAAAAGATGTAAATGGTAGGTTTTTATATTTAAAACGGGACGAGATGATATGATTTTGGAACAATTCATTTTTAAATGGGTGAAGTAAAACACTTTTACCATAACAACATCAGTTCATTTTCAATTACGTTTTTTTTGCATTGCATTTTAGCTTTGGCAATCTGACGATTTCATTTAAAAAATGGTTGTAGAAAGTGATAACGTACGTACGAACACGAAATGCATCTGTGTATTATTATTTAAATATTTTAAATAATTCAAATCGAACGGTAAAACTATTGTTACCCGAGTAAATGTTTATTAATACATCTCAAAAATTTTCCTTTATTAAACAACCGAACAATTCATACAAACATTTTTTTTTACACTCATACATCAGGTTACATATACAATCGCGTGTAGCGTAGGATGGACATTCTTATAAACCGTTGCATTCATATGTTTTACATTTTCTTTTAACCGTCTACTCAAATAGAATCGGTAATAAAAATCACAATCAGCAGTCTCTGTTTTATAACCGTTTAATGATCTGCTACGAATGTACATCTAGAGAGAAAGCACACCTGGACGCGACGTGCAAAATTTAGCAATAACTCTGACGCAATCCGCTTTTTTAACTGCTTTGTTTTTAGGTGTGATAGCCCTCTACAATTAAGAAATAGTCTCGGGAGATTATTTTGTTTTTAGGTGTGATAGCCCTCTACAATTAAGAAATAGTCTCGGGAGATTATTTTGTTTTTAGGTGTGATAGTCCTCTACAATTAAGAAATAGTCTCGGGAGATTATTTTGTTTTTAGGTGTGATAGCCCTCTACAATTAAGAAATAGTCTCGGGAGATTATTTTGTTTTTAGGTGTGATAGCCCTCTACAATTAAGAAATAGTCTCGGGAGATTATTTTGTTTTTAGGTGTGATAGCCCTCTACAATTAAGAAATAGTCTCGGGAGATTATTTTGTTTTTAGGTGTGATAGTCCTCTACAATTAAGAAATAGTCTCGGGAGATTATTTTGTTTTTAGGTGTGATAGCCCTCTACAATTAAGAAATAGTCTCGGGAGATTATTTTGTTTTTAGGTGTGATAGCCCTCTACAATTAAGAAATAGTCTCGGGAGATTATTTTGTTTTTAGGTGTGATAGCCCTCTACAATTAAGAAATAGTCTCGGGAGATTATTTTGTTTTTAGGTGTGATAGCCCTCTACAATTAAGAAATAGTCTCGGGAGATTATTTTGTTTTTAGGTGTGATAGCCCTCTACAATTAAGAAATAGTCTCGGGAGATTATTTTGTTTTTAGGTGTGATAGTCCTCTACAATTAAGAAATAGTCTCGGGAGATTATTTTGTTTTTAGGTGTGATAGCCCTCTACAATTAAGAAATAGTCTCGGGAGATTATTTTGTTTTTAGGTGTGATAGCCCTCTACAATTAAGAAATAGTCTCGGGAGATTATTTTGTTTTTAGGTGTGATAGCCCTCTACAATTAAGAAATAGTCTCGGGAGATTATTTTGTTTTTAGGTGTGATAGTCCTCTACAATTAAGAAATAGTCTCGGGAGATTATTTTGTTTTTAGGTGTGATAGCCCTCTACAATTAAGAAATAGTCTCGGGAGATTATTTTGATATACATTATCATTGAGATAAGCCCACGGATAAAGATGTGGGAGGTTATGGTCCGGTGATGGTAAAGCTGTTTTAAGATCCCACCTTTTACTAATGACATGGTCAGCAAAGTGCCCCGCAGCCATTTCAACGAATAATTTAATGTGTGAGGAGTTTTTTTTATCCGGTTGAAATTACTGTTCATCCCTTACAACAAATGTTCGTCTGTCCAAGTCGCCACAAAACATCTTAGCGGCGACTATTGATCAACACAGATGGGTAAATGTGAAACATATTGAACGGGAATAAAACAAAGACTGTTGGACATTCATGACTGAAACTTGATGGACAAGTCAGCCATAGACTGACGTTTATTTAAACTAAATATGATTGAATTGCAGAAATGATTGTGAATTGTATTAACGATTCCGTATGTGGCATTCTTGGAGTTTCACCAATCAACAGTGTACGGTGGCTAAGTGGTTAACGACGCGGACTGAGGACCTTAGTGAGCCGGGTTCGAATCCAGTTCATTTCGACGAAATACTTTTATCAAACCCACACATGACCTTGTGTCTAACCTCCCAGAGAGAAAGTAAATAAAATACTAAACTGACTAATAATGTTTGAACAACGTAGTATATGGACGGATTCTTTAAAACGCCTTATTGTTTACCGTGCTTTTCTACTATGAAACATCAATAACAAAGAGTCACACGGTTCACGAATTTGAAAAAGAAACGTCAAAATAAGCAGCACATCAGTTTACACGATACACAAATAATCAACAATACTCACATTTATATTCAGTCCGATTAATCTCGATTGCAGGTATATTTATTTCGTCATGAATGAACAATATATATGCAGAACGCGAGAGAATACATAAGTCTTAACGTAGTCAAAATATAAATACATAAACAGTGAGACTAATAATCTAAAGAAAAACAATTTAAATCAGTCTAAAAATTCAGATAAAAAAGTGAGAGTTTGTAATCTTGTTTTACGCACGTGATAAAACATTCGAAACGAAACTGTTTCTTTTAGGCTCGACTTCCCAAACCGTCTTTCATATCCGACTTACTCTTTATCTAAGCATGGTTAAAAAAAAAGTACGGTTTTGTCTATTAGATACCTGTTAGACACCATCTTGATGGAGTCGGTCGACTCTCAGGCCTTGGTCAAAGAACCTGGCGACTTTGTCGTACGTATTTCTCCGAGTGGTGTCTCACCGCTGGAAAAAACTTCAATTTTAATATAATTTACATATTTTGTGCTGTTGCATATATTTTCATTTCTTGCCGCGGAAACACGTGTGTTTCTTATTGTAATGGAACAATTGTATTTTTTGTTTAGTACTCATTTCTTAGTCATTTCTGTGTATACTGTTTACGTATTACATGTCTCTTTACCTCCTTTTATATACGACTACGGCAAACGGTGCATATATTAAATGTCATCCCACAGTTTCTAAATCGTCTTTTATTTTTTCAAAACAACAACGACACACCTCTGAATTGACAACGATAATATACAGCGGATACTGGTCATTCACATGCGTAGGGAATAGTTGTAGTTCCTCCACACGTTAAAAAACGTATTTAAATGAAAAATTAGAATATTTAATATTCTATTTTATCATGTTTAGTTTATGGAATTTAGTAGTCAGTGCTCAAATTTCGGATCAGTTGAGCTACAAAAACATGAACTGAAAAGAACACTAAAAACCGGTTCATAAGAAAGCTGGGATGTTTCATTATGTCTAGATGGGCAAGTCCATTCTCCGAGTTCTGATTGGCTGCTAGTCCATAAGTTGATAATCTGAAAAGAAAATTCTTGCATGAATTAAGAAATATTTGAACTTGAGTCTACATGTATGCTAGAATAGAATGTCAAATATTTTAATTTATCATTTAAATACGTTCTTCATCTTGTTGCATTCGACTATGATGGTGATCTTCTGTGGCTAAGGGTCAACGGGACGAAATCTGAAGCATCTATGAACTTACTTGTAGCCGATTCGCAGGATCTGCTCTTCTGATGAATTCTCCTATTGTCGTTGGTACTGACTCCCAAACAGAAATTGAAACTAAAATGCCACTTGTCTTCATTAGGGAACCTTACGTGACTCACGTGTTTCCTACTTCCGTTGTTGCTGTTCCCAAAAATGTCATATTTGACCTATTGAACTTTTCCAACACTTTCTCTGTCTACGTCTATAAATCAAACTGAAGGCCACCCAACATAAACCACTTACTTACAGGCAAACTTCATAAAATTTGTTTAATCATTTTTCGACAAACTTCGTTGATTTTCTAGTTTCAAACTTTATAGTTTAAACATACTTATAAATAATAAATAAATCCGTATGTGTCAGCATGGTACAACTTTTTTGACCATCTTGATTTTGTTGTTGGTATTCTTGCAGGAAAGACCACACTGAGGTTTTCAACATCCTTAGGTGGAAGTGGTACTATGGAACTGACTGGATTCGAACTTGGCACACCCAGGTAGCCAGTTCGTGTCATTATCGACTTAACAACCATTCCCTCCTAAGGCATAATGATATGGCATGTGAGACTATCATGGTCCGGTGGGAGTGCGTGTGGAATGTTCGTTTTAGGCACCATTGAGGCTCAATTAGGGTACGGTCTTGGCGCTATTCTGAGACTACAACACTTACATTCGTTCTGGACAGTTTCTCTTGTGTCCACGTCGTGATTCAGATTCACAAAACTTTTTATTTTGGTATCACTAGTATAAACAAAGGATAGGCATCTATTAGCATTAATTTTCCGCAGTGTTAGAGAAAACGTAAGCATACTGATATGTGATATGTTTAAATATTGTGCGAGTGAACCCACTAGTCTATAAAACGGCTAGTTGAGAAAAAAAGGAAATGAAAGTTGAGTCGGAGTTTACTTGCTGGCAATAAATTAGGATTACTAGCCTCTGTGAATTATAGACACGGATATGACATAACATAATTAAAAGAGAGAGTGAGAGAGATAAACGGTTAGTTTTATGGAAGCGCGCAACATGTGAACATGAGAAAGTGCGATGAGATTACAGACAACATGTGATTAAACAGACATTCTCAATCTTTCTCTGTCTTCTCTCTACATAATTGCCAGTAATTTTCAACGAAAATCTAGTCGAATAAACTTACCCTGTCTTTCATCAGTTTTGTCTTAACTTAGTCCTGTTGAAATTATAAATAAAGAGTTTTAATTTTAAGACGACAAACTTGAAGGATCACAAAGGGGCGCGTACAAGAACAAGCAATGAACAAGGTATGGATAATAATTGTGAATTTTCATGTGTTTTTGCAATAATGACACAAACTTGGTTTTCTGCGTGTATGATACAAGGTTAAAATAAAACAATATGGTTTATATATATATATATATATATATATATATATATATATATATATATACATACATATATACATACATATGATTTTTATTTAATATAAACCACGTCAAAAGAAAAGATTCACACTATTTTACAAAAAACTGTTTTTATTTCTAGTATACGATTGTTTCGTCTTACTGCAAAGATATTTATGAAATGATCCTGTATCCTATGCATTTATTTTCTGGGGATGGCTATCTTCAGCGCTCATATATAAACAAAGAGAAAAAAAGAAGAGCAAAAATAAGGAAAAATATAAGGTAAGTAAAACCTGAATTACAGTCGGTACTTATATATATATATATATATATATATATATATATATACATAAACAATAATATTTTTATAAATAAATATTAATAATTTAAATAGCTAGAGACATCGATGTTTCATGCTAACGCAATCTTCAGTCTAGGAACTAATTGGCGACGGTCGGTAGGCGCGAACCCCGAACACAAATCGCCACTGATTCGCAGTCGGTGATCTTATCCAAACGGCCATCGTCAATTAGTTAGTAAATATAGAGTAACTTTAACTGAAACTAGCGACAATCGGCTGCTATTTACCAGGTAGATAGAGTGATCTTACGAAACGGTGTATATATATATATATAAATACCGACTGTAATTCAAGTTTTACTTACCTTATATTTTTCCTTATTTTTTCTTTTCTTTTTTTCTATAATATATATATATATATATATATTTTGCAAGTTCTCGTGGCCTAATGGGACTAGGTGAATGCTTACAGGTTTAAGTTGTCTTTGTAAACCGGGTTCGCGCCCTATGACAGTCTGAGATTGTTATTTCCCTACGCTGATGAGAGCCATAGGGTCGAAACAACGTCGTACGTACGGAAACATATTTAAAAAATAATTTTATATTATTAGAATCCTCTTTCCAATAAAATTAAAAGTTCAGCACTGTCGGAAAGATTAAAAATAAACATTTACCTAAAAGCTTCAGTGCAATTCTCCGATTCTGTCGTTTAGTACTATCGAATGTTTAGATATTAATACTCGCCGTTTTCAGTGTAAATATCATTTAATTTATCCGTTATCACGTGGCACTCTTTCGTAGCCTACTTGGACTAGTTGAACGATTAGAGTGTCTCTGTGAATCGGGTTCGTACCCTATGACCGTCCGAGATGAGAGCCATAAGCTCGAAATGACGTCGCACATAGGTTAAATATTTTTAATAATTATATATATACACACACACACACATATATATATATATATATATATATATATATATATATATATATATATATATATATAAGACAGCTATACAAGTATAAATGTACATGCAAAGATGCATACAAATAATGACAGGTAGATATTTAGATCCGTACGTATTAATTGACGTTGATACCAATCTCTTTAACTTGACAACTCGTTGAAAATAATTCAATGACCTTACACCTTTATTCCCAGTAAACACTCGACAAAAGAAAACACGTTTCAACTCGGCAATCCTACCCTGAGCATGATTTTCGATGCTAATCCAATTTCCCGCCATTTCTGGAAGAACATTTATCTCCACAAAATTCAGTAGCGATATTCCCATTGGTTTCAAAACAAAACACAGAAAACGGGAACATTGGCAACGATGACAAAAAAAAACAACGGATTTTTCTTTAAAAAAAAAGTAAATAAATAACATTATTATTTTCGTCATGTCCACACACATTTGTTTCTTTGATCATCTTCGGGGATTTACATATTTTCTCTTTATGATTTTATAAAAAAAACAATTAATTAAATGTCAAATATGTATAGTTTTTTTCTTTTTTCAAGTTTTCGAAATTGAATTTGCTTTCTTTGCACTATAAGCATCTCAACTGTGTTTTTATTCATATTTTTACATTTCTATATCGTGTCCGAAAGTTTGAATTTATGAGTTTATATAGTTAAGGCGGTTTGTTCATTGAATGGATATTTAAAAAAAATCCTAAAAATAAAGAAGAAGAAGAAGAAGAAGAAGAAGATCATCATCATCATCATCATCATCATCATCATCATCATCATCATCATCATCATCATCATCATCATCATCATCATCATCATCATCATCATCATCATCACCACCACCACCACCACCACCACCACCACCACCATCATCACCATCATCATCATCATCATCATCATCATCATCATCATCATCATCATCATCATCATCATCATCATCATCATCATCATCATCATCATCATCATCATCATCAGCAGCAGCAGCAGCAGCAGCAGCGGCGGCGGCGGCGATTTAACGTTCGTTTTCTATGCTGGTATGCGTTGGACAGCTTTAAGAAATCAACTATCAAAGTAACCTATCTCTGCCTAAGTCTTTATTCCCACCCTTTTCTTTCTGGTCCATTCCATCACCTACTTTCATGTCTTTCGTGGCATTTCCTCTGGGAACTGAACCTGTTACCTCAACTGTTCTACATCTACTAATCCAAGAACTCTCGTCCATTCTTTTAACATGTTCATACCATTGAAATCTACTCTTCTGCACAAACCTCCCTATACTGTCCAGATTTAATCTTTTTTCTGATGTCATCAGGATCAAGCCCGTATTTAAGACTCATATTAGACACCATCTTATCATTCTCATATCTTTTCCCTCCATGCAACGCATGTCCTCAACCCTTACTAATCAGGTTTCACTTCCATACATCACGACACTGCGTACAAATGCCTGATAGACTCTTCCTTTGGTCGACAGTGGAAACGCTCTGGTTAGTGATAACAGAACTTCCCTTAACTTATTCCATCCACCCTTAATTCTTGCAATCACACTAGCACCAGCTCCACCCTGTGCTCGAATTGTATAACCAAGGTAACAAAACTTCGCGACAACCGCAATAGCTTCAACATTCATATGTACTTTCTCCACGTTTAAATTGTCATCTATCTTGATTCGCTTACACTTCTTGCACACAAATATATATATATATATATATATATATATATATATATATATATATATATATATATATATATATGAAGTGGTGAACTAAAAGCGAACTTTTTGCCAACTTATCTATCCCAGCGTCTTCCTCTGATGATAAGATTTTGATCTTTGAAAAGCCTGGCTTAAGGAAAAATTTAACTTGAATAAATTGCCTTTTTGCGGAATATACCTTGCTATGAGCAACTGAATTGAAAAAAGATTTGACTTTTGCTTTTCTAATTCCTTTTCATCCTTCTACACACACATATATATATATATATATATATATATATATATATATATATATATGCATTTAAATCGTTAAAACAATCTATCTTGCTGATGTGTTTTTCCTTTTACATATTATAGATGTGTTTGAAAACTTATTATGGTGCCTGGTGCAATTTGGAAGTGGATGCATTGTCTCTAAACGTATAAGTAATCAATTCTGAAGTTAAATGTCTATATTTTTGTACTTACATCTAATCTGTTGGTAAGGTCGTTGAAAAATATGATTGGATCATTCTACCGCTCCAGAAAGTACGTTGCTAGTCTATGTCTACTCTATCGTTTTTATGGTATGTGCTCGATTGAGCCCCAATCTTTGCTTTCACTATACATTCACGTCTAGCAACTATCGCAGCAAGGAACTCCCCCCTCTTTCTTTCTCTGTACCAATAACAAACAAACGGAGCTGCCATGAACAAAGTTTCTTTCCTAGACAAATCCATCTATGAAACAAAATACAGCGAGGTTACTTCTGAACTTATTACAACATGATATCTTCAAATTCAATAAATGTATTTTCTGATAATCAAATTCTGCTCTTTACACTCATTGTTTCCAATCCTTTCATGGTGTTGTTCATCGTCAGACTGACAATCTATTTCACTCGTGTTGCCCCCGGGCTTCAAAAAGCAACGAACCATTAGCAAAAAGAAAACAAACAAAACACATAAGTATATTGCATTGTTTGTTTTGTTTGTCTTTTTTATTTTTGCCTTTTATTTGTCATTTTTTGTTCTTCTTATTTGGATTTTTTGGGGGTCATTTTTACTACAATGTGTTATACAGGTTGTATAGAAAAGTTACGTTCTGTGTGAGTTAATAATCAAACATTTCCCATGAAAAGAACCATGAAACGCAGGGTTCCGACTTCCCGTTCATAAAAAACAAATACTGATCAACATTCTTTATTGTAAAAACTCAACACATACAATGCGCGTGATAGTGCACTCTGATTTCTCCATTTGGATCAGATAAACAATATCCCTACGACAGGGTCACACCAACAAACCACTGAAAAACTGTCACCAAACAAATATAAAAACCGTGGGGCTCAGAAGAAAGATGTTAGCGTCATAATAGACAGGAGAATCCTTTGATAGCTAACATGGAGGATATGGTCGGCATCCCACAAATGTTGGCCCTTCTTATTTCAAGTAACAGAATACAGCAGACAAATACAGGTAACTAAATATAATCAGCCCCAACCAAAGAACAGACAATTAAACAAGTGATCGAATCCGATTTCAAAAGCATCCATCACACAAAGAAGCTGATTTACACATATAGAACATAATCCCGAAGTTATGCCGTCGATTTTCCAAACACTTTCAATTTAATGTTTTGGTAGTCGGGTAGAAACCTCCATTCCTACTTGTTAGAACTTCTTGTTAATGGGATGACGACGATCCTGGTCGATTTGCTTGTTCTGTGATAGCTGTAAGACTTGATTGCTGTGACATTCGTCCGTAAATGAGTTAGATAGAAAAAGAGAGAAAGAAAAACGGATTTTCTTAAGATAAATACATCTAATCTGGTTAGTGATGACAATTCTATCCCAAACTTAAGCGTCACAGACCGACCAATTTACATACCAGCGGAAGTGGTCACTTATAGATATGCATGTGAGCGTCAAGAAGTCTTAAGAAACTTACATTATTATAGGCCTATTAGGTTCTTCTGTAACTAAAGGAGTTTATTTAATAAATGCTTGTACGGAATAGTACGTGACTAACAGGATCTCGTTGCAATTTCACGGTTTTTTTCTATATCAATCTATATAATTGTTAATAATAAAATCCCCTTTGAAATAATAATGTCTGTCAGGTGTTAACCCTATTAAACAAAAATTATTATTTCTTCTTCCGTAAAATTATTGTCATTGCCAGCTAAATATTCTTTAATATAGAATATGTTTCTTCTTTATCTATTTACTCTCTCTTTCTCTCTCTCTCTCAATATATATATAGTAAATATATATGTATATAGAATATATATATATATATATATATATATATATATATATATATATATATATATATATATATCGAAAACGTTAGTGACATATTTTCAATTTTAACACAAAGAAAATCATTAGAAAGATTGAAAAGATTAAAAAGGTATAAATAGACAGACGAGTTCTGTTATTTTTAAATAATATTTGCATGAAAGAAAAAATGCTGCCTAACTACACACACACACACTATATATATATATATATATATATATATATATATATATATATATATATATAGAGAGAGAGAGAGAGAGAGAGAGAGAGAGATCATCGCGTTTCTTAAATAAATTATAATTTTAATAGACCTTTAGCCGTTTCTTTTTGGTGGCGGGGGGATGAAAAAGTTTTCTTCATGTGCTATTAACATTAATCTTTATTTAAATCTTACGTGAAATTATCGATTACTTTTTAGTAATTTTTTGGTAAAAAAAACCCAAAAAAACTATCAAACTTACGCAGTTTTTATTGATGAACGCCGTTTTGACTGTTTACATTGACTTTAATGAAAACAAACATTTTTCAGCAACTTTCATGAATTATCCGTCAAGCAAAATGCACAACTGTTCGGCCAAATGACCAGATTATTTGCTCCAGCGAGGAAAAAAATGGCGATTATTCTGTAGCCATTAGCTATTTTCTTTAATCGCTTATGGTCTTTTTCGTGTGATTAATATCCACAAAAGACAAAAGATTTTAAAAGAAGAAACAATTGACTTACCCTCTCGTCCAATACGAAAACAAACATGTGTTGTATTAGATGAACTATTTTAAAATACCATTTTCGTTCGTCTGTCACGTTTAATTTTGAAATAGCATTTTCGTAAGTCTGTCACGCTTAAATTACAAATAACATTTTCGTCTGTCTGTGACGCTTAATTTTGAAATACCATTTTCGTTGGTCTGTCACGCTTAAATATGAAATATCATTTTCGTTCGTCTGTCACGCTTAAATTATAAATACCATTTTCATTGGTCTGTCACGCTTAATTTTGAAAAATACATTTTGGTTGGTCCGTCACGCTTAATTAGGAATAACATTTTTGTGTGCCTGTTACGCTTACTTTTGTAATATCATGTTCATTTGTCTGTCACGCTTAAATTTAAAAAATCGTATGTCTGTCACGCTTAATTTCCAATAGCCATTTCGTTCATATTTCCCGTTTTAGTTTTAAATAATATCTGAAGATACACAAACTTAGCCCACCGATCCATTCACTGCTGGAAACACCTCTGCAAGTCTTCTTTTGGAATGGTGTTCATCTCTGCCGTCGCGTTAGATTAAGCAGGTCTTTGGAGAAGATGCGATGGGTGTAACACAAATTAAGGAGGGGTTCAACCGATTCAAAAATGGCTGCACGTCGGCGGAGAGTGACCAGCGTTCTAGAAGGCCCCAAACTGCTTAGAATGCAGCTGTTGTTGAGAGGGTGTGAAAAAAGAGATACTGCGAAACGTGACGGTGTTTCCGGCAGTGGATGGATCGGTGAGCTAAGTGTGTGCAAGCACAAGTTGCCTACTTCAAAGGGGATTAGGGTCCAAACCCCGTCACGTATTTGAAATATTTGTTCTAGCCTAAGGTCGGATACCCTTTAGGCTAATTTTCATATCTATTTTTAAGCGCTTCATAATTAAGTAATATTTTATGTTATTCATTGTCAATTTTATTGAACTATTTTATCTAGTTATGTCCAATATTTCGTCGATATTAACAGTAATTTATTAAAATGATTTACTAAAAATGGTTAACTTAAAAAAAAACTATTCTTAACATCGCTTAAGTGTTCTGTGGTAATGATACCATCCTACCAGGCATTACCCCCTCTTTTGAGGATCATTGTACGTAGTTCGTTCATCATGACATCCTCACAGCAAAGCAAAATTATGTGACCGGAGGGAGCATATTTGTGCTAGTATATATATATATATATATATATATATATATATATATATATATATATATATATATAAACACAGATGGTACTTTACTTTATATAGAGAGATATTTACAGCAAACACATTTTTTTTTATATGATTGTAACTATGTAAAGTATTTTTATAATATTCATTATTTTCAGAGACTAGCACAATAATTCAATCTGACTTCGTAAATAAAGTCACTTTTGAATTTGTGTTTAATGAAAAATCTTCGAATGTGAGTTTTTGTATAAAGTGTATATTTTTATTTAAAAAAAATATTTCAAGTTGTTAAGTTTATTCTCTTATACGCTAACATCCATCATTTGCTGTAAAACTATATAATATGCATGCTGTCTGGATGATTACATTTACCTCCAACCTTTCATAGATTGATCTTTTCAGTAGAAGTAGTAACCATTTCAATTAGCGTAAAGCATTACTCTTTATAATTATAATTGAGTTCTCGTGGTTACTGGTAATGTAAACAATTATAAAATATTATTTTTCACTTGCTTTCGTGGTGAGCGGTGATGGAATATAGCCAATATTTCCAGCTATTGTACAAGCGGTCGGGTTTCATATCTCAGCTTGAAATATTCCTCATTTCCAGCAACTCTGAGATAGCGTGATACAGCGAATCAACTGGCTGAGAATGAATATATATATATGTATATATATATATATATACATATATGTATATATATATATATATATATATATATATATATATATATATATATATATATATATATATAAATATTTCATAGTAACATAATTAGTATATATATATATATATATATATATATATATATATATATATATATATATATATATATATATATATATATACAAAGCCACCATTTCCGATGACATTGTGTCTGAGATTGGTATATTTGCTAACGACACCACGCTCTACTAATGTGGGTAAAACGGACGCGCACATATCCGATGCAATGGCTGAATCCTTAAAAACTGACTTTCAGGCTGTAGTGGAATGAGGTTATAAATGGATGGTTGTATTTAATGCTGCTAAGACAAATCTCCTTTCCTTCAACAACTACACGAAACCGTTTAAACCACGTATTGCCATGGCAAATAACACCCTACCTGAGAGTCCAACGTTCAACTCTTCGGCCTAACGTTCACAAATACATAGAATACATTGTCTAGGCTGCTGCAAAGAAAGTGGGCTCCTTCTATCGAACTATTTATTTTCTCACATCTGACATTATCCTATATCTCTGCAAAGCCATCATCCGCCTATGCATGGAGTAATATTGTCACATCTGGACTAGTGCAGCATCCACTAGTCTCTCCATCTTAGACAAGGACAAAAATGACGCTAATATAATAGGTTTCTCACTATCCACCAAGCACTGGCCCTTGTCCCAACGCCGCGAAGTTGTATCCTTAATCTTATTTTACAAGTACTTCAATAGAACTTGCTGCTCTGGCGCCCCTCGACGTAAATACACTCAACCAACCCGACTATCAGCAAAATTCCGTCCATTCACCTTAGAGGTCCCCAGATGCCGTAGAGCCTTCTACTCCAATAGCTATTCCTAGAGTCGCGGGCCTTTGGAACTCCCTCCCTGCTCCCTGTTTCCTCGACTGTACCGAAATGCAGAAATTTAAAACTTTTTTTTTTGACCCCCAAAAAACATTCACCCTAATTCTCAGTAGGGTGAACTAAGTTATATATATATATATATATATATATATATATATATATATATATATATATATATATATATATATATATATATATATATATATATATATATATATATATATATATGGTAGATTAAAAAAATTCGAACATATTAATAATACTTTCGAATTTAGTTCCGGATATAAATATTCAACAACGTCCATTTTTATGTACACGCGTTTCTGAAAATCATTTTATTTGCAAAAAGTTTCTGAAATGTAGAACATTTTCTTAATCAGCATATTAAAATGTAACGACATTTAGGACTTTTATAACAAAAAACTAAAATTCCAAAATTATACCTACTGTTAGACACACTGTTAGAAGGAAACTTTATATAATAACTCACAACATGGTAATGAGAGATAAACCGAAATGTAAAAAAATAACAACAGAAACATAAATATATAGAGAATACAATAAGCAAATTACTCTGAAATAGCATCAAAAGATATTAATAGAATTATAAATTATAATAACGCCCAAAGTTACTGAAACCTACGGATATTTTAATCATTGTCTTTTAAAAAAACACATGTAAATAAAATAAAATATAAAAAACAAAATTAAATATAAAAACAAAAAATAAAAAAATTACAAAAAGTAAAAGAATTTAAAAAATTAAAAATAATAATAATTAATTGAATTAACTCGGTAACTTGTCCATCAATCTTAATCGCAGTTGAAGATTACTTTTTATTACGGACTCATTGTTTTTAAATGGGCTAGCTCTAATAAGTAACCGCAGTTTCGTATTAATTTAATTTAAATTTAAAATGCTTAATTATTATTTTTTCTCATCGTTCAGTTTATTAACTTATAATTACTAGCTTGTAGTATTAATTTTCCAATTAGCATTTTGAGCTTTATTGAAAGTATTTTTCTATTTAGAACTTTGATCGATATTCATGGTTGCAGGCTTCGCTTTGTGTTTTTTAACTGGGGTCATCGTGGCCGGACTGCTTCTCATTATTTTTGTTTGGGGTACAATTTGTCTTTGCTGGCATTTTTCTTCACGCGAGTCTATTTCATGCTCTCATGAATTACCAGAACTTTAGCAGATCTCGCCTTTTTAAACCTCCTCAACGCCTTTTTAAAAAGTCTTTTCATCGTTTTTCTCCTGTGTTTTTCTTCTGCCTTTGGATATTATAACTTGTTTCTAAAACTCCACTACATATTTCTATTATTCTCTGATAGACTAACTAACTGTAATTCTATTCTCTCCGCCAAGAAACACGTGTAGGTCTACCAATAGATTAATATGAAAAAAAAAGATGTTTTTGTATGTAAGCTGAAAATGTAAATCATAAATCCCTACTAAAGTGCGAAAATAAAGAATTGAAGGAACTGACGTGAATTATATTTTTCACTTGCCTATTACGTGGCTTTTAGAATTGAAGCAATATAATAAATCTTCATTGAGCTTGTGATTGGAAATTTTCGGATATAGTAAGGAGTATAAAATTAAAAACACACTTTCCTTGTAAAACCCCAATATATATATATATATATATATATATATATATATATATATATATATATATATATATATATATATATATATATATTATTGAGAACCTTTTGGTAAGCCCGGTTGAAATTATTTGGATTCCTATCCTGTCCTGTGGATATTTACTTTACCTGGATTAATATATATATATATATATATATATATATATATATATATATATATATATATATATATATATATATATATATATATATATTAATCCAGGTAAAGTAAATATCCACAGGACAGGATAGGAATCCAAATAATTTGAACATTGTTCTAAGAATTCAAAACCAAACAAGCATTCGGCGTACGATCGTTTCCAAGACTTTCTGGAAAAATTTAATTGTCTATTTTTGTTATTTTTGCATGATACCCAGAGTCTCTATCACGTACAGAAGCTTCATAAAATGAGGCACAAGATCCTCGCATAAAAATTCCGTCAACTGACAAGACTTTGGAACAGAAGTAGGACAGCGAATTATATTAATTAAGTAATAAAAGATAAAAAAACATTAAAAAAATAAGAGACAAATAACATTAAAAACCATACAGTTTGAACCACAAACAAATAGAGATTTAAACAATGCTAGTATTGAATACTATTAAGGGCGATAAGATATTTTTTTAAAATAATAATAAACAATGTAAGGATATTATAAGAAGAGATAAAATAAAAAGAAGTTAGATTTTGTATATGACTCCATGTTCTACCCATTGTCACATATTGACGCAAAAACTTGTTTTTATTGGGTTGAAACAGTTGCAAACAACGGTTTGGATTGTCGACGATTTGTTGTTTTTGATTGACTGTTAATAAATGCGACATTTACTTTGATCACAACGTTATCATTGATAGATCTTTATGCAAAATGATAAATACACTGCTTTCGGATATTTTCAACTCCTCTGTTATATTACGCAACTTCAATATACGATTGGCAAAACGAGTTTGTGGACTTTTGTTTTGTTTTCTCGGACAACTGCCTTATTTGGACAATCTGAGAATTCACACCATTTGTGTTTGTACGACAGCGTTTAATGCCAGAATATGACCTGTAAACTACGGAATAGAGTCTAAATAATACTTATCAAACAATTGTTTATCTTGAACAATATTTTTCTCATCGGAAAGCAAGGCTTTATCAACACACGAAATTCAGATTTTTGTCCATTGTTTTGGAAATTTGCAACAACAGCTTCAGTTAAATTACTGCAATTTGTAAACTAATTACGCTGATTGGACTCAAATTTTGACACGAGATACTTAAATGTAAGTAGTTAATAAAAATCATACTATTTCTAAAATATTAGTAGATCTATCTATATGTCAGGCACGGAACTTATTGAGTGGTGAGTTATTTACATCATGTAACAATAAAAACAAAAATAACAAACACCTTTTATTAGCTCATCATTTTCTAGGGCAACGTCGGAACACGGGTCCCGATAGTAATTAATCATTTAATTAATGCTATTAATGCTGTTTCCAAAGTTTCTCATAGCCGAGCATTGTATATAAAATACATCTCGCGATACTCGTCTTTCTTGCTCGCGTAAATTCGTGTTGAAAAACTATACACTTTGACAGAGCCAACTTAAAAGCGAAAAGTATAGATGATTTTTTAATGCATACAGAAAAGTTTTAATGAAGATATGAAAATGGATGTTTTTGCCTAGTCAACGAAGGCTTTTTAATTATAATTACATCTAATATTTTTCAAATGAAATATTTTTGCGATAAAATTCTTTTTTCATTAGATGTGCTTTGAGCTGTTAATTGATTTTAGAAATTTTTGAAAATAATTGATATGTTTAATTTTTAGATAAGAAAATATATTCGCACAAAGTCCAAAGGAATTTGTCTGTAGATGTTCCAGTTTTAACATTGAACGAAAAACAAAATCAATCGCAGATAGCAGATAAGGAACAGAAAACGAACTCTACGAAAAGAGATCATTCTTTGCAGATGTATAGAAAGCGACATCAGCAACCTGGGGCCATTGTGAATTAACTTGACTTTACGAGTGCCTTTCCATCGCCACTATTTGAGGTACCGCCTAAAGATTGTTCTCAACCTGACCAGCCAGCAGAACGTCCGTTGCAGCATCCAGATGTCCCGACTATAAACCTTTTAAATTTGGGGGTTGAAAATATTTTCATGAACTGTTCAATTTGAGTCCTTATTTTAAGTGTTGAATTATGTATTTATTGAATAACATCTTTTGGAATTTTTCATTTTTGCCTTTCATAATTAGCAGAGCTAGTTTGTGTTTTAAAATAGCTATTTTTAATTGCTATATTTTACACAAGCGTCCGTATTTGGTCCGTCACGCTAAAATTTGACTATAAATTCTATAACTGTCCGATAGATAGATTTTTAGATGCTCCCTCGTATTTTTATAAAAAGGCCATTTCTGTTCGTCGTTTGGTTTGTCTGTAACGTTTAAATTTTAAATAGCATTTCCATCGGTCTGTCACGCTTAATTCAAACAGCATTTTTGAGAGACTGTCACACTCAAGTTTGAAATAGAATTGATAGATACGTTCACACATCTCTATGACAAAGTGACGTGACCTTGCGAAGAGAATTGCGAAAGATTGGTATACTAGTTTATATTCGGAGATCCGTGTAGGGTACAATGAGAAAAAAAGGATCAGATTCTGAAACGCACTGGTAAACTATTGTTTGGAATTTCTAGAGATTAAATCGCATTATAAAATATATTGATTTAAATTTTCCGAAATAAAGCTGTTTTACTTTTGTATAACTGCGGCTTACGTTGGGAAGGTCAGATGTTGACCCCGTTATCTAGTTGTCACTGTTTGAAGAATGGCTGGCCAGCTGCTGGCGGTGAGTTCCATGCAAAGATAATCTAGGCCAGGAGAACAGTGGGAACGCTTAGAGATGCATCCAAGTCAAATGATTGACAGGAAAGAAACCGCCCAGGAGGCGAATTCTTGTAAGTAAAGAAAACAATGAGATTGCTTACTGAATAAGGTTGGTACAACTTGGCCGGATTACGCCAAGTTACCTTGTCAGGTAATATGAAGTGCAGAAATCGCGAATTTATTGATTGAGTAACCCAACTTGGGGGAGGTACAGTACGGTCAACGGAGAGGATTCGACACCACTAGTCTTCTTAAGCGGAGTAGAAACATTTTTTAACGCTGGCGTCCCAAGAATATGGCCAAACGTCGTCGACATCACAGCAATACACATTAGAGAGACGAGTCGAAGCAGACGAGTGTGAGGCCGACTTTCTTCGTTGCTAGAGCTTACAATAATAATGTTTGTTCGTCTGTGATTATGTCCGCCGGTCTGTCGCGTTCAAGTTTGAAATTGAACTGCTAGATGCGTCCACTAATCTCTATAAGATGTTGCGTCCGTCTGTAGTTATGTCTTTCTTGCATAGTCTTATACTGTTAAAGTTAGAAACACCCTTCTTACCATCTCAAAGATTCGTTCTTTACAATCAGCCCGACGGACATTGAGCCATTATGACAGATTGTAGCATTTCTTTTGTCGGGTTGAGGTATAGTTCCGGGTAGCCATAGGATGTCCACCCTTCCCAGGATTTGCCTGCCCTGTTTGTGGCGGAGTTCGTTTATTGCAAACTGTCTTAGGTGTCCCGACCGGATAATTTCGACGGGGCTGCCCAGGCATTTTTTGCGGGGCCAGAGTGCGCTAGCCCTACCAAAATCACACTTTCCGACCCTGTGTCACATCTTCCTGCTTGGGGGGGGAAGTAAATAATCTGTCTGTTACGCTTAAGTGTGAAATAGAATTGCCATTGCTAAACGGACAGATTTAACGGACGCAATTTTTACAAAAATGCTCGTTCTTGTCGTTCTGAAGTCTTATCATGAAGGCCCATAAGTTATAAAATCCTATTTTAATTACCTAAATTACTTCCAGTGAAATGATTTATTTTCTGAATCTATTTATTTAACTTAAAAATTAAAATCAGGCTGTTATATTTCCCCGGGCAACGCCGGGACACGGGTCCTGCTAGTAAGTTATAACATTGATCTCTTTCATTTTATATCATGAAAATCGTTTTGAAGATAAGAATGTTTTATGCCTCCGTTCTCGATCCCTACATCCTTTCAAACAACGTTTTTTAATAGACATCCAAACGGACGAAATGCGATACTGTCTCTTGATACTAGCTGACATTTCTGATAAAGCTAACTCTGCTGCCTAGATAGAGAATGAATCATGGATGTTTTTGTCTGTGCTATAGAGATAGTCGTATCGAGCCCATATATTAACTAGAATGACTCTTAGCTCAATCCGAAGTCATAAGCCATTTATTCTTCATCTTCAGAGATGATGTTTTTTAATTGTTTTTGTTTCGAGGTAAATAAACAGCTCTGATAAAAGCCAATAGAGGGCGGCGATTTGATCTTTGGTTCTGACTTATTTCGAGGCTCATTCTAATCTATACGAATAAAAGTGACGTTTTTCGTCCGTGTCTACAAACTAATCTATAAACCTGTACGTTTCTCCAGCCCTCTTGAATAATAATACTAACTCATCGGTGATAATGACACACACACAGACACAGATACACACAGACACACACAGACACACACACACGTATATATATATATACATATATATATATATATATATATATATATATATATATATATATATATATATATATATATATATATATATATATATATATATATTATACACGCGTCGTTTAAGACAACGGAGTTTTCTCTCTTCGCTATCTTTCTAGTTAATTTCCTGACACGGCGAGCGATTCGTCGGTATTCTGGATTAGTGGAGTATGGCACCTAACGTTGTATCGTGTGCCATTCGTCGAGTGCTTTCGGTCTCTCAGCCGTCTTCAGGAAGTTGTCTCTTATTATTACTAAGAGGCGTATTTATAGTTTTATTATTAGTTATACTAGCTCCTGCCGGTCGCATATTTTTGCTAGGCTGCCGCGTCAGAAATGAACGCTGACGTGTAAACTGATGCAGCCTCAGTCATATTTCTTGGCTGGTTAGACGTTGATATTCTTTATTTATGATCAAGAATATTTTTAGATAAAAATAACGAAAAAAAACTTCGACCCCACCCCGATTTTTGTATTACCCTTCCCCATAAATAGAAATATTTTTAGTTTAAAAAATAAAGAAAAGCATTTTTGGAACCAACCCCGCAAATTTTTTTATTTACCCTCCCCCATTCTTAGGAATATTTTTAGTTAAGAAAAGAAAAGAAAAATTTGCCCCCCCCCCGTTTTTTTAATCCTCCCCATACACATAAATAGTATTAATGTAAAAGGAAAAAACAAAAAGAAAAATAGTAAAAAAATAAAATACAGCGAACACGATTAGTTAGTTAAATGCTCTCGAGATGAAGTTTATGTAAACTGGTATTTATGCGTCTCTCGAACGACATCGTGAAGGTTCCGTGCTCCAGGCAAAGGCCCCGTTTTAAGGCTGTGATGGGGGCTCAGGCTACTTTTGTAAGTGAGTTGTATTCAACAAATAAACCTCAAAGAAATGCACTTTGAAGTTAGAGAATATATCAATTATTGGTAAAGATATGACGTTTTTCTTTTCTTTCCCAAAGTGTCAGATTTGTTTCAAACACCATCTACTTCTAACTATGACAGTATGAAGGTGTTACGGTTAGGTTTGGGTTAGGGGTTATGGTTATCCTAATAGTGTCTGTCATCTATTTAGTCGATCGAACCTGCTGGTCGTTTGTTTATAGTCACAGTGGTGGTGTGGCAGTCGAAGTTTAGATCGTCCAGAAAAGGAGGACGTAATGCCTGTGAGCATGGTATCATAACGAACGAACATATACCATACTGCCCCTAAGAAGGAGGAGTGATGCATGGGAGGATGGTATCATGAGAACAGAACAGATACTACACTATCCCCGAAAAAGGAGGAGGTAATGCCTAGGAGAATGGTATCATTACGAACGAACATATACTAAATTGCCCTCAAAGAGGAGGTAATAAATGGTAGACTTGTATCATGGCAGCAGAACAGATACTACACTACGCCCAATTGAAGGTCTGGTTAGTGGTCTCCCTCCTCAGTTTTCCCATCCTCCTTGGCCCATTCACGATTATTTGGCGTGATATCAGCTGAAGCTGGTGCCATCACTTTTTTTGGGTTGGGGGAGTTTGTTATGAAATTTCTTGCAGTTTCTGTTCTTTGGTTCTTGTGCTAGTTTACGTTTTGTGTTTGTTTTTTTCCTATTGCAACTTGCATGCGACTGATTAGTCTTCGTAGCTTATGTGGGTTGGTTTCCGCATTCAAGGATTTTCCTTAAGATTTCAGCTGTCTTCATCATTGCCGTTCGTTGTATGGTCTCAACATTTCCTTTGATTCCAGTTTCTCCTAGTCTTTTTTCCAGGTTATTATTATTATTATTATTATTATTATTATTATTATTATTATTATTATTATTATTATTATTATTATTATTATTTACTCACTAGGAGTTATCACACTGGTCATCGTCAGTGATCGCCCACTGCCGACAACCTGTGGTATTCCCTGGAGTCTGAGTGACAACAAGTCTCCTCAGACTTCCAGTATGCTCCACCTCTTTTCGTTCATCACCGCTGATGACCTTGCGGTAATCGCAACAGCCACCTACCAACGATTTCCCGCTGATAAGGGCCATTGGTCCCCTCTGGGGCCCGAGTGGATACAAGCCTCCCCAAAGGTTCCAGAGCTGTCCGCGCTCTTCCAGTGGAGGTCTGGTTTGCGCTTTCCCTTCTCGACCCTCTGTCCATAATTTTCGTGGCGTCAGCCTATGCTTGCGCCTCTCTCGTGCGGTTGTATTTTCCCCGGTTATTATTATTATTATTATTATTATTATTATTATTATTATTATTGTTGTTGTTGTTGTTGTTGTTGTAATTGTTATTGTTATTGTTATTGTTATTGTTATTGTTATTATTATTATTAGTATTATTATTATTATCATTATTATTATTATTATTATTATTATTATTATTATTATTATTATTAGTATTATTATTATTATTATTATTAGTAGTAGTAGTAGTAGTAGTAGTAGTATTATTATTATTATTATTATTATTATTATTATTATTATTATTATTATTATTATTATTATTATTATTATTATTATTATATGCATCCCTGCTTCTCTACGATACAGGCAACTCGGTCAGACTATCATACCTCAGTGTTCAAATATAATTTTCATAAGTAAACGCTCAGATTGATTAGACGCATCTTATTTTGAGATGCGTCCAATGATCTATATAAATAGTGCTGTCCGTCGGTTGGTCTGTCATCCTTAAGATTGGAATAAAATTGCCCTTATCCTGTAAAATAATTAAGTTCTAATTAGCGTTTTGTATAAGACTAGAATGATATATTCATTGATATGTTACATTTAAGGTTGGAAATAACATTTTCGTATGACGCTTAAGTCTAAAATGATATTTTCATTGGTATGTTACATTTAAGTTTTAAATAGAACTTTTTACAGTCTGTCACGCTTAAGTCTTAACTTACATTTTCATCGGTATGTTACATTTAAGCTTAAATCATGATTTTTGTTGGTCGGTCTCGCTTAAGTCAGAAATGTCATTTTTATTTGTATGTTACATTTAAGCTTGAAATAGCATTCTCGTGTCTCTGTCACGCTTAAGTATGAAATAATATGTTCATTAGTAGTTACATTTAAGTTTTAAATACTTTTGCTGGTCTGTCACGCTTAACTCTGAAATTACATTTTCATTGTTATGTTACAATTACGTTTTAAATATTATTTTCGTTGGTCTGTCACATTTAAGTTCGAAATAGCATTTTCATCGTTGAGCGCGCAGATTAAATAGCCGCTCCTTAAGGATATCCGTTTCTGTTATCATATGAGTAGATATTATCGAATTCGTGAGTTTTCCCATTACTTTGTCGTATTCTTACATTCCATTCTTGTTTCTTTAAACGGTCGCTAGAGGACGCTGTAGCGTTCTATGTCTTAGTCGTCAGATACAAACCATTAATGGAAAACAAATAACTGAGCAGGGTGACATCGATCAACTTCTTTCTCACGGCAACCTCTTTGACACATCCACCATGTTTTTATATGAGCATGTTAAATGCATAACCTTGTTTTGGGGATCTTTACCGCTCTGAGTTAACATTGAAAAAAAAACCACACACAACACATAGAACCCGTGTGCAATCGATGTGTCATCTCAAGGGTTGATTATTTACGTGAAATATGAGTTTCGTTGGCATGCTACGTTACTAGCTTAATACCCGTCCTCCAAACGGGTTGTTAATAAACGAAATTGCGTAACGGTATGGTGGAGTGCTGTTCTTCGATCTTAACGGTTAGTCATTGGCTGTTTAATCAGTGGTGTCCTCCCTCCCTCCGGTAATTAAATATGGCGATCTGATTAAGCAGCCGATTGGCTGTTTAATCAGTAGTGCCCTCACTCCCTCCGGTAATTAAATATGGCGATCTGATTAAGCAGCCGATTGGCTGTTTAATCAGTGGTGTCCTCCCGCCCTCCGGTAATTAAATATAGCGATCTGATTAAGCAGCCGATTGGCTGTTTAATCAGTAGTGCCCTCCCTCTCTCCGGTAATTAAATATGGCGATCTGATTAAGCAGCCGATTGGCTGTTTAATCAGCAGTGCCCTCCCTCCCTCCGGTAATTAAATATGGCGATCTGATTAAGCAGCCGATTGGCTGTTTAATCAGTAGTGCCCTCCCTCCCTCCGGTAATTAAATATGGCGATCTGATTAAGCAGCCGATTGGCTTTTTAATCAGTGGTGTCCTCCCTCCGGTAATTAAATATGGCGATCTGATTAAGCAGCCGATTGGCTGTTTAATCAGTAGTGCCCTCCCTCCCTCCGGTAATTAAATATGGCGATCTGATTAAGCAGCCAGTTGGCTGTTTAATCAGTGGTGTCCTCCCTCCCTCCGGTAATTAAATATGGCGATCTGATTAAGCAGCCGATTGGCTGTTTAATCAGTGGTGTCCTCCCTCCCTCCGGTAATTAAATATGGCGATCTGATTAAGCAGCCGATTGGCTGTTTAATCAGTAGTGCCCTCCCTCCCTCCGGTAATTAAATATGGCGATCTGATGAAGCAGCCGATTGGCTGTTGAATCAGTATGCCCTCCCTCCGGTAATTAAATATGGCGATCTGATTAAGCAGCCGACGTTAATCTGGCACGTTAAACATGTAAACAACAACGCTGGCAAACACCGTGCTCAGTTTTCCATTTTTAAAACCGTCCTAAGTTTGTTTTTTCTTAGCCATTATGTTTTAAAACACAAATTTATTAAATCAAATTGTTTAATTAAAATAATAATTGATTTAAAAATTACTATATAAAAACGCGCGTGCGCCCGCACACACCCACACACAGTTCAGGTAAACTTTTTCTTTCCGAGAATTAAAATTTTTTTCGTGTTTACTGTATTTGATTTCTTAATACTTTCATATCCAATATTATCATTTTTTCACGACCTCAACAGAATTTATGATTCCATGTTTTATTTATTAAAAAAAAAGATGTGATTTTTTTTCTTTAATGTCAACAAAATAAACTAACACATTGTACTGGAAAACTATACAACTGATTGTAGAATCAAATTGTTTAATTAAAAAAGGTACACACACACGCACACACACACACACACTGTGTTCACTGTATTTGATTTTTTGGTGCTTTTTTATTTTAGGACCCACGCTAACTTTGACCCCATCGTTACAGTTAGGGTTAGGTTTTTTTTTTCCTTTTTAATTAAAAATATTTACATGTATAGGGGGGGGGGATAAAAGAATTGGGGGAAGACGGTCAAAAAATATTTTATTTTTTTCTTAACTAAAAAATATTTCTATGACTGGTAATATAAACAAATTGAGGGGGGTACAAAAGTTTTTTTTTCTTTCTTTTTAAACTACAAGTCTTTATATTTATGGGCGAGGGTACAACAAAAATCGGGGTAGGATCAAATTTTTTTTCCTTTATTTTCAACTAAAAATAATCTTGGTCATAAACACAGAAAATCAATGTCTAACCACCACAGAAATATGACTGGGGCTCCATTGGCGTACGCGTGAGCCTTCATTTCTGATGCGGCAGCCTAGCAAAAATATGCGACCGGAGGGAGCATATATTTGCTAGTAATAATAATGATAATAATGATAATAATAATTATGATAATAAAAATCATAATAATAGTGATAATAATGATAATAATAATAATAATAATAATAATAATAATAATAAATCTGGGGAGACTTGCTGTCATTCAGACTCCAGGGTACACCACCGGTTATTACCAGTGAGCAATCACTGATGATACCAATTATTATTTGTTCGTTGAAGTTTACATGTATACACATACCCTTGACCCATCTCCTTATAAAAAAAGTGGTAGGGGCAGCTATCAACAAACCCGACCACTATCTCTGCCGATACAATGAAAAAAGAAAGATCTGAACTGTCCATTCGCCACGCCACACTAGCGACTTCCTGTCTGTCTCTTAACTTCCGAGTAATATGGCTCTCAATCGACTTTTAAATGGAAAATTCCACTCCACTTAATTCTAACCTTACATAGACATTTTGCCATTGTAACTTTATTTTACGCACCCGTATCTAAATCTTATCACAATTGAATAGTTTTATGAACTTTAATTATGTTTAATTATATTTTACTTAATTTCACAAAAGGATCTCCGGATCAGATAGAGAACTCGCCTGCTTTTGTTCGCACATTCTTTCAACTTCTTCACACACACACCGACACATATTCATTTCAGACTTGTTTAGACTTTGAAATATAATGGAAGGACGCCGCCCAGGCGAACACTAACTCCACACTAGAAGTAACAAAACAGGTGGTTTTCTGCTGGTGCAGAGGTGTAACACTGTTGATGGAGGTGGGTTGTTTTTCACATAAATACTTTCGTTTTTTTTAATTGAAATCTTAAATCTATATAATAATACGCTAAGACAGTTCATGTTCGTACTTACGTTATCACCTTTCACACATGTTGAAATAATGAGATCATCCGATCATCATGTTGATTGGTGATTAATCTGATGCTGCTTAGGTAAATAGTTCCAATTTTCCCATTTTAAAATGAATTGTTCCAAAATCAAATTATGTCGTCCATTCGACTAAAACGGTACAATTTTAAATAAACAGATTTCAATAAATGACATTTGTTTCATGATTATAAGAATATTTAGCTGACATTTATTTTCACGTTAAAAACACAGAATATTTATTGTTTCAAAAGCAAACTTAATAGCTAAAATTTTAAATAAAGAAAGAAAATGAAGACAACTTCGTTTGATGCATATAATATTTAGTTGACAATTACAATTATTTTTACGGAAGAAGAAAGAGTTATTTCTTATTAATAGTATTTACACCGACAGACTTTTAACATCTCAAAACGAAAATTACTTTTAACTCTAACCTCTGCAGATAGAGTAGAAAGCACTGTCGAATTTCAAGGGGTCACACTAGTTTTTACATAATAAGATAAAAAGCGCGTGCCGTGTTTATACCAACTTTTTAAATATGGTTTTGAGGCTTAAATGTGTTCATTATACTTTTCTTTTTAATTAAGTATTTTTAATAAATTATTAATTAATCAATCTATTTTTATTTTTTTAATATTTGACAAATAACGCTTAGATCATAGTTCACCCTGACATGGTCGAGTCTGATACTACCAAGGTAATTCCGACCCTGTCAAACTGAGTGCCGCGAACGAAGTGAGTGTCATCGGTGAGTATAACAATGCCACGGTGGTGGGCAGTTATTAGATAGCAAAATGCTGAACACAACATATGAACAAACGAATTAAACAAAGCTAATTTGTACCCCCCCCCATTTGATGCATTATCAATATCCATGTTACCAGATTTAAATTTAGTGAACCAACGCTGGAGACTTTGACGCAATCTTCTACCTATAAAAGAGCCAGATACGTCCTAAGATCGAGTACTGCTGTCAAGGTACAAATCGACTTTGCAATCGATTTGGTCTTTTTTTCACTAGTCTTTTTCTCACAGAAGAAATGCTTATAATCTTTCTATACGTTATCGCTATTTTCATGGTAGCTGCTCAACGTAGCTCTGAGCTCTAGTTCACCCTTAAAGCATTCACAGCAAGTACTCGTCCAGCTACAACCACAGAAAACACTTTCCTTTTCTTCTCTGTCTTCCTAAACCCAATCGGAAATTCCACGAAAAAAGATTTTTTTTCTCGAACTTCCGATCTATGGAATGCAGTACCACAGGGCTGCTTCCCAGTTGACTAGAACATGCTTGTTTTCAAGTCCAATATAAGCAAGTACTTGTTAAGCCGCCATCTTGAATAATTAAAATTCTGTCCATTCCACCCCTCGTTTCCAATCCTCTCATGGTGTTGTTCATCGTCCAACTGAGAATCTCATTAACCCTTATACTCGAGTCGCATCCGGGCTTTGGTAAGAAGTTATTATAAAAAAGGTACTGATATCGATCCTGACCCAGTTTTCGTGAGGTTCGACTCGGAAGCGTTCGGCGCTCCTACGCAAACGCCCGAGTATTGACGAGCCGAATGGTACCAGACGACAATTTTGATACTGTGCTTCGCCCTGTGATTGTAAGTTATATTTTCAAGAAATTTTCTAAAAGAAACAACAAAAAAAACAAAACAAGCAAAACATAGCGAAGTTACTGTTATCAAATAAATATATTTTTTATTTTGATACGTTGCTGCGTCCTATAATTTTTAGTTATAGTTGCAAGAATTTTTTTAAACAACAAAACAAATAAAACAAGCAAAACAGAGCGAAATTACTATTATCAAATATAAATTTTACCCTAACCCTAACCCTAACCCTAACTCTAACCCTAAACCCTAACCCTAAACCCTAACCCTAACCCTAAACCCTAACCCTAACAACAACAAAAAAACAAAACAAGCAAAACATTATTATCATAGGACGCAGCACCGTATCAAAATTGTCGTCTGGTACAAATCGGCTTGTCAACTCTCGGGCGTTTGCGTAGGACAACCGAACGCTTCCGAGTCGAACCTAACGAAAACTGGGTCAGGATCGATATCAGTACCTGAAAAATACTGTGATAGTGTTCTTTTCTTAATGCTTTGTGAGGTTATTTGCAGTTTGTATTGCATTTTATAGAAGCTCAAATTAATTTGCATCATTTGGTCTACTGCTCTCATCTTGGATGTTATTCTCACAACGTTCCGGCAATGTACCCTCATATCTTCTTTAGATGCGTCTTGTCGAATTGGGCATCTTTATTTCGAACTCAGGAATCTGTACGGAACTTCAAACAAAGCTCTTCATTTAATCCATAGGGGTAGATTGCTCTCGTTCTGTCAGCCATAACCGAGTAGAAGTCTAAATAATTCGTAATTGTAATCTTAGTATCGCCTGTACTGAAGATTGAACCATGAACCTATTACTTAGAACTGATAAACTTCGCAATTTTATCCGTGCGCCATGGGTTCTTAAGGATAATTCCAGTATAAGTTTTTGGAGTCTCGAACCTATTCTTGTTTTAAGACCATTCTCAAATTCATATTTTAAAATATTTCTTACTTCTCTGGGGCGAACTATTATTATTCGGGATTTACCGCTAATCAATTACATTGAAATATCAAATACATTATCATAATATTTGGGAATAAATATAAAGCCATTGGCTAAATGATAATCTTCAGAATTTTATTATTTGCATGCATCTAATACAATATTCAATATAGATTATTACAGACGCCAATATTAGCAACAGGGATAACAGATAACAGTTTTTTTAAAACAAATTGAATTATTTTAATATTGAAACCTCGCAAAGTTGTATTTTCATTAAATAAAATTTCCGCTGGTATAACTTTTTGAAGCCACATAAAATCCAATCCAATATCCAATCGTCTTCGCAGAAAACGTTTTACTCTCGACAATCTGCCAATTTTCTATTTAGGGAAAACGAGAAATGATAGGACTAATTTGAGAAATAGATTAATTTTATAGTTTATGAAACTGCATGAACGTTTCATTTATTTCTTTTTAATATATTCAAAGCTCGACCGTATATATATATATATATATATATATATATATATATATATACCTCTGTCAAAAACTCTTTTAAATCTTTACCCGTCTTTCTTTCTCATGTCTTTGGAATGGTATGTTTTCCCTATTACTATTGAATAAGCAATTTATCTGATGATCAACGCAGTTAGGATGAAAACTATGTATTTCTCTTTATTTTGCTGTGAAACGCGCGTAAGATGTAGAAATAGTATTGGATTTGGAAAAAATGAACATAATATAATAAAAATATAAATATATCAAATTATTTTGTTTGGGAGGCAAAGATGAATTACAGGCATTCGCCGATGTATAAAAATAAATAAATTGAAAGACCAGATGAAAGTTATTACTACGGATTGATTGTTCCCATGGTCATTGGAATGCAACTATAACACACACACACACACCCACACACACACACATATATATATATATATATATATATATATATATATATATATATATATATATATATATATATATATAGAGAGAGAGAGAGAGAGAGAAAGTATTAAACAATTTTTTATATAGTTTTGATTGATATTAATGAGAATAAATTTCCAAATATCTTCACTGACCATTCTGATACTCGTGTGAAAGTTTTTATCTGGATATTTTAATTGATTGCTATGAAGTTTTATCCATCAATTATATTTGAAGACAGTTGTGTTCATATGATAAGTCGGATTTTGTTCAACTATGTTGTAAATGTCTTTTTCAAATAATTATCAAAAGCTAAAATCATTTAGAACAGGCTGGGAAAAATAATTTTAAAAGATTAAAGATTGTTATTGGATCTGAAATACTTTAACCCTTTCAATCTTAATCTTATATAAGATTATTTTCCTGTTCTAAATGATTTTAGCTTTTAATAATTACTTAAAAAAGATACTAGATTTGTGAAAACATTACTTTCTGTCAGTTTTGGGGATTTTTATTTTTTAAATTACTTTTCAAATTGTTTTCTGCGGAATTGTTGTTATTTAAACCGGCCTGTTTTTTTGCTACCACTAGTGAATTAACTTTAATTTTTATCTCGGCTAATCATCGGTATTGCTTGATGTCTCTCGATGGAAGTTGATGCTGGATCCTTCAGCGCAGTAATTGTAGGTTGCATGTGCCAATTTGAAGCCCTGGACGTTACTTAAGGATTGCGTTGTAGATGGTTTGTGTTTTTGGGGGTACCTCTGTGGCGGTTGACCTGAGAGTATGTCTTCCACCAAATGTGGGTGGATTACCCCTTATTCCCCTTTTTTGATTGCATCAAACTTAATTCTAGTGAAGGCGCATCACATCCACCAAATACTACCAAGTTTTTTAGCTGTTTATTTTAAAACTTTTTCTTCTTAAGTGACTTCAATTAGGTCAATTCCTCGTTGGGCATTGCCAATTGTTAAGGTCCATATTTTAGATTTATATATCTTCCCTGGTAAACGGCCAAGCAAGTAAGTTGCTCTGGTAGAAAAACACGTGTAGGGTACAGTGACTTAAGAAAATAAATACATAATAAAAGAAAAAAACGTTTTTGTTGTGATGAATCCTTTCTTGAATGAAATGTATTGGTAAACTCTCTAAATATATATATATATATACATTATACTTATTGCTATTATTATACTAAATGTGAGTCCTTAAACCTTTGCTTTCCTATAAATGTTTGTCCTATATACTTTAAAACAAAGCATAGATGATAATATATACATCAGTTCTGGGATTTAATTATGTTTGAAAATAATTCGGTTTTAATTATTCTTATTAGCCGTAATTTATAATTAACTAGATCAGACACCTATCCGTCTCTAGGCTATGTATTTTTCTCGCTCCTCAACTCTATGTTGATTCAATCACTCTCTCATAATTGTAATGTATATGTTAGCTATTTAATTTACACACATGTGTCTGTACACATGTGAATTAAATAACAAAATAATAAGTTTATTTGCTATTAAAGATATAGAAAAGAATAATAATACTTCTATATAATAATAATAATAATAATAATAATAATAATAATAATAATAATAATAATGACATCGTGGAGATGGAAACGTTGAGACGCGTGTTGGTCTGACAGTTACTGATCTGCACACGGGCAACATTAGGCCTCTCTTAACATTGTTTATCTGAATAAAGTAGTGACAATCGTCTGATAAGACGTTGCAGTCATTTTATACATACATATATATATATATATATATATATATATATATATATATATATATATATATATATATATATATATATATATATAATAGAGAATGGTAGTTTGCTTGAAGCATTGCTGGGAATAGTAGTAGTATCTTTTTAAAAAGCTGTGGGCAATGCAAATTCCGGATAAGCTGTAAGCTGGAACCAACAAAAATAATAAATCGAATTCGAAATGTGACTTACTATTTATTTTTTCTTAAAATCTTACATAACAGCAAGTGCCATCCATTTTGGCAGATTCTCTGCACAGACGAAGTTTTCCTCTGGTTTTTATTATTTTTGACAAAGGGAAGTTTCTTTTCCCGAAATATTAAATACATGATTTTTATAATCATCCGGACATCACACAAACAGCTAACATCACACTTGCTGTTATGTAAGATTTTAAGAAAAAATGAATAGTAAGTCACATTTCGAATTCGATTTATTATTTTTGTTCCTTCCAGCTTACAGCTTACCCGGAATTTGCATTGCCCACAGCCTTTTAAAAACATACTATATATATATATATATATATATATATATATATATATATATATATATATATATATATATATATATGATGAAATCTCTTGTCGATTTAGACGTATGGGTGTTCGAAAGCAACATCAGTTTGTTTTATTTTAGTGTTCATGGCGATTGTGCAATTTTTAATCCAGCGAGTGATCTGCAGACGGGACCACAAATGGAGCAACAAAAAACAGTGATTGGGTCGAGCGCACCCTTGTTCTTAATCTGGCCTTCCTCAACCTCTCAATGCGATCCACTTCAAAACTCCTCACTCCATTCCGAATGGCGGCTCTCCATTCACTTCTGTCTTGTGCCAAGCTCTCAAAGTTCAAACATGGAATGTAATTGTTGAAAGATTGGACTTCAGCTTATCCCTATACCGAAGCCGAGGCCTGCCAGTACTCCTTCTCCTATCTTTCAGTTCACCATACATAAGGATCTTTGGTATTCTCTCATCGCCCATTCTTGCTACATGACCAGCCCATCTCTGCTGGGACTGGATGAAGAAGTTTTGATACCTCTTATCTCACATCTAGCAAACTGATCAACATTTTGAATTTATATATATATATATATATATATATATATATATATATATATATATATAAACTTACATAAACATTAGAACCGCCTACATGAGTTAACCAGCGTTTCGATGTTAATACATCACATCAAAGCTGTAAGATAAACTTAATATTAAATTTTAAATTGTTCCAAAACAAATCAAACGGAATAAAAATGGCCACCAGAAATAAAAAAAAATGATTAAATTTTGTTTTTTAATTTACAAGGTCATAGCTATGGAGTGGTCTCTTCTAAAGGTGGAAATTTCCCCGACCAACTGACATCGACCACTCCACGCATCGCTTACAGATTGCATCAAACACAACCCGTATGCTCGGAGGTTACATCAGCCGAAACGTTGTGAGAATAACATCCAAGATGAGAACAGTAGTCTGAATGATCCAAATAATCCAAATTATCAATCCTCATTTCAAAATTTTCGAAGCATTATGAGAAAAGTTGATTTGCCTCTTCTCATTTTTGTACAAAGTCTAATAAAATGGATACAAGACTGACATAGAAAAAACAACGCATGAGAAACTGCCGATCAAATCATCGCAGTTTTAAATTGATACATCCTAAAATATTCCCCCTACAAGTAGAAACTTTTGTTTAACAGAACAAATTTCATTAATTAATTCCATTTTTAAAGTTCCCTAGAAATACATTGTCCTTGGTTTGGGTCACGATAAACTAACTCTTCTGTTCGTTTGTGTCCTCCCGCCTAAGATATTCTTAGAAGATGAGAATGGACAGGTTATGTTGATCGCCTGTTTCGAACGGCCTGGGAACCCATTTAATTAATTTGCAGCAGATAATCTTGCATTCTTCTTCTCAGAGAATTTGTTTGGGGTTAGAAACCGGATATACGTGGAGGTGAGAACGCAGAATTATAGGATTGATAATATTTTCCCTGTCCTCCTTGTCTTTCAATTTTACCCGACATATTATAGGATTCATTAATTTTCTGCAAATCATTCGTCCAATATCCACATGGAAATATTACCGATGATGCATTTGTCAAGATATTCTAGATTTATCCGGGGGAAAAATCCGAGGACACCTCTCATTCTGTACAAATAAAACATGATTTACTTTTTAGGTTTATGACTCCAACAAAATGTGCGCCTTTTTTAATGCCATTTAAATGACAGCGTATTAAACGCGTGTATCTTAAACGGACTTAAAACACATAGAGATTTGTTTTAATTTACTATCATGTTTTTTTTTCTTTCGGATAAAGTTTGTACCAAGATACTCATGGTGGGTATGTGCTAAAAGATTTCTTGTTGATATGTACGTCATCACCCTCCGCACATTTAAAACATGTAATCGCTCGATAGCTGTCCACCCCTTTTTGAAACATGGGATCGCCCGATCGGCGAAGATGTCGTGCAAAAAAAAAAAATAACTTTGATCTGATATTGCTGCTTTGTCGAATCTGAAACTAAAATGAAAATACACTTTCTTGGTCTTTTGCTACGGAACAAGGTGTAATATATGTTCCGTCTAAAGATGGTGTAATAATATCGTGGGTCTTTCCTCGTGTTGGACGTTCATAAAATATGTCACACACCCATAGAAGAGTTTTGGAGATAGACCCTCATAACCAGATATATTGGGAAAGTCCATTAATTAGAGTAGTTAGATTAGTATGTTGTCGTGTGAACAAAATATGGTACAATAATATTGTGGAGTGAACGTTCGCACCGGACGGCCATAGCATCGAAATATTTTCAAGCACGGAAACAATATACAACATATGAAGGATACAATATACAACATATGAAAGATACAATATACAACATATGAAGGATACAATATACAACATATGAAGGATACAATATACAACATATGAAGGATACAATATACAACACATGCAGGATACAATATACAACACATGAAGGATACAATATACAACATATGAAGGATACAATATACAACATATGAAGGATACAATATACAACCCATGCAGGATACAATATACAACACATGAAGGATACAATATACACCATTTAAAGGATAAAATATACAACACATGAAGGATACAATATACAACATATGAAGGATACAATATACAACATATGAAGGATACATTATACAACATATGAAGGATACAATATACAACACATGGAGGATACAACACACAACACATGAAGGATACAATATACAACATATGAAGGGTACAATATACAACACATGAAGGATACAATATACCACATATGAATGATACAATATACAACATATGAAGGATACAATATACAACACATGAAGGTTACAATATACAACACATGAAAGATACAATATACAACATATGAAGGGTACTATATACAACATATGAAGGATACAATATACAACATATGAAAGATACAATATATAACATATGGAGGATACAATATACAACACATTAAGGATACAATATACAACACATGAACGATACAATATACAACATATGAAGGGTACAATATACAACATATGAAAGATACAATATACAACATATCAAGGGTACAATATACAACACATGAATGATACAACATACAACATATGAAAGATACCATATACAACATATGAAGGATACAATATACAACACATGAAGGATACAACACATGAAGGATACAATATACAACATATGCAGGATACAATATACAACATATGAAGGATACAATATACAACACATGAAGGATACAACGTACAACGCATGAATGATACAACGTACAACGCATGAAGGACACAACATACAACATATGAACGATACAATATACAACATATGAAGGATACAATATACAACATATGCAGTATACAATATACAACATATGAAGGATACAACATACAACACATGAAGGATGCACTTTCCGGCCTTCTTCCGGTTCCGTCAATCTCTGTTTCTTTCATTAATCCTTACAACGACCCAGACATGTTTTGCCGACCATGGTTACCAACACCGAGGGTACTTCTGCAATATAGTACACAGAGGCTTCTTCCGAATAGGGACCATGGGTGCTTTTGCAGTATAGGGATCAGGGGTGCTTCTAATATTTATATGTATGGGGGAGACTGAAACAAATTTTTTTGGGGGGTGGGGGTAATTTTTTTTCTTTTTTAAATTAAAAACATTTCTATCTTTGGGGGAGGTTAAATTTATTTTTTTTATTTTGCATTAAAAATATTCCTATGTATAGGGGAGGATAAAAAAATTTGAGGTGGGGGTAATTTTTTTTTTTTAATTAAAAATATTTATATGTATGGGAGAGGATGAAAAAACAATTTGGGGTGGGTGGGGGGTAAAAATTTTTTTTTTTTTAAGCTCAAAATATTTCTATGTATGGGGAGAAGGTAACAAATTTTTTTTGGGGGGTCAACATTTTTGTTTTTCTTTTTAATTAAAAATATTTCTATGTATGTGGAGAGTAAAAAAAAATTGGGGGTGTTGAAAACAATTTTTTATTTAATTTTTTTTTCTTTTATTAAAAATATTTCTATGTATGGAGGAGGATACAAAAAACAAATTAGGGGGGGCCCCAAAATTTATTTTTATTTTTTTAACCTAAAAATATTTCCATTTATGATAGTGACACTACATGAATGAACACTATTTTGTTTTTCTGACACAACAGGTGCACATTAATATGAGTTCTTAGGTATGCGAACTGGGCTAGAGATAGGTACATATATAGTATGTGCACCCTTGCAGAGATAGGTAAGTATGTAGTATGCGCACCAGAGCCATGATAGGTATGAATATAGTATGCGCACCGGGGCGGCGATAGGTATATATATATAGTATGAGAATAGGTACGTATATAGTAGTGCATAGGGGTGACGATAGGTACATATATAGCATGTGCACAGGGGTGGCAATAAGTACGTATATAGCACGCGTTCTTGGGTTGCGATCGGTACGTATATAGCCCGCGCACCGGGGCGGCGATAGGTACGTATTTAGCATTTTCACCTGGGCGGCAATAGGTACGTATTTAGCATTCGCACCAGGGCAGCAATATGTACATATTTAGTATTCGCACTGGGGCAGCCATAGGTACTTATATAGTATGCACACCGGTGCAGAAATAGGTATCTATTTAGCATTCGTATCGGGGCGGCGATATGTACGTATTTAGCATTCAGGGGTGGCGATAAGTACGTATACAGCATGTACACACGGGCGGCAATAAGTACGCATATAGCATGCGCACCGGGGCAGTGATAGGTATGTATTTAGCATGCGTTCCAGGGCGGCGATCGGTACGTATATAGCACGCACACGGGGGTGGCGAAAGGTACGTATTTAGCATTCACATCGGAGCGGCGATAGGTACGTATTTAGCATTCGCACCGGGGCGACGATATTTACATATTTAGTATTCGCACTGGGGCAGCGATAGGTACTTATGTAGTATGCACATCGGGGCGGAAATAGGTACGTATTTAGCATTCGCACCGGGGTGGCGATAGATACGTATATAGTATGAACACCGGGGCGGAGATAAGTACCTATATAGAAGTCGCAGACAGAGATGGTATTTTTTATAGAAATAGATCATACTATTGCCCTAGGCAACGTAGGAGGAATGGTGGGGAAGAAACACCTTTTGCAAAAGGCAAAATGAGAAAGTAGCGGTGAAATGGGGTGACTAGGGAACTGAAAGGTAGAAATATAAAGAGACGGCTATAGATAGAGGGAGAGAAATAGAAGTATGAATATAAAGATGTTACACACGCGATTTTTCTTCAATTATATGTTTTTATGACCCTGAGCAACGCCGGGTAGCCCCGCTAGTTATATAGTAGATGATATCATTTGGGTCATTAATATCTAACTGCAGTCCTATCCGACATGAAATAGTTGAAGAAGATTTTCTTTCAGTTCTGTGAAGAAAAGTATAAAAGTCGGCAGTTTAAAGACTTAAAAGCAAAGGTTTAATTTTGCTCTGTAAGAAACGCAACCAACCATGTGCGAAACGATTCCCCCCTCACTCTCTCTCCTCTTCTCTCACTATGTATCTCTCTATCTATTATTTTCTTTTTGTTCAACTAATAGCGCACACACGCAAATCCAGGCACTTCCTATGAAAAGTGTTCATTAGATTATATTAATTGTACTATGTTATATGAAATATTAGTTGTAATAATTAACGGAAATGAAGTAGTAAATTAAGCATTATAATTATTTATAATGTAGGCCGAAGTATCATTTGAAATGAAGCTGAATATGCGAATTAAGGGAGGCGCGAGAGCGCTCTATCCTTTAATAGACCTCAAAAATGGCCTATGCTGGAAATCTCATTTCTTTGATCAATCATAACTCAAAAACCAATAAACCAAATTAGTTAAAACTTTGCACAATTTTTTTATAGGTTCTATAAGTGTGTAGAATTTCAGCATCATTAGTCAAGGCAACCCAGAGATCCAGAAAGGTCAGGCATGATTTTGTATTATCCGTGTGTTCGTACGTACGTATGTGCCACACTGTATCTCATCAACTATTTGATGGATTCAGCTGATTTTTGGCAGATATAGAGGTTCTAGGGTCTAGTTGATGGCATTTAAATTTCAGTTTACCATATACCTTAGTTTTCCAGAAAATTTCAAAAAACCTTAAAAATGACCATTATATTGAGCCAACTCACACACAGACACAATGCATACACTCTTTCACTGTCTTACGCATACTCCACTGAACCTAACCGTAACGACGGGGTCAAAGTTAGCGCGGGTCCCAATGTAACAAAGCACCCTCTATTTGTTAGTAAGTTACGCTTGCTTTATCATGAGCAACTCCCCGGATAAGAGTGAAATACTTTTAAAAAATAATAATTTGCATTCAAATAACGTCTGTACGATGGACACTCTTTCGTTTTTGTTACATATTTTTAAAAACTTTTTGCGATTTATTTATTTGTTTTTCTTGAATTTTCACTTTTCAATTACGTTTATTCTCTCTCTCTATTTTCTCTCTATCACTCTCTTACGAACATACACACTCTCTTTCTTTCGTACGCGCTCTCTGTGTTTCACTGAAAAAACAAAAAGTGCTTAATGTGAGTTAAAAAAAACTAAAAAGAATAATACTGGCTGTCTCTCGAACCTAAAAGAAAAGAAATAAATGGTTTTAACGTTTAAAGTTATCGTCTACCAGCGTTTACGTTGGCACAGCTCGTAAGGAGTTTTATTAGTTTCATTAGTTTTATTCGTAAATATTCTAAATATATTTCAAGAACAGATATTGGATTTTTTATATATGTAGAAGTATTTGAAGCACAGAAATTTATAGAAGTTACCTTTATTTTCGATAATGTTTCATTATAAAATAAAAATAGTTCATATTTCTCTCTCTCTCTATCTCGTCGTTCAAATGTCTAACCGAAGAAAAGGTGCATAAACGTCGTCTCCTCCCCCTTCCACGCTGAAGCGACAGTAGTGAGCGGGGTCAGTTAATGGTTTAATTAAGTTAATTTTGAGCTACTTAACGACTTCATTTAGTTAGCTCAGTGGTAAGGTCACGGCTTTTCAGCTAGATGTTACGGTTTCGATTCTAAGTCTCTCCGTCCAACTTCTTTGTTGTTTATTTTAAATTTCTTTAGGAGCATGAAACACGTACGTACACATTAACGTATTAAGATATAGATATGGCGGTTTCCAGGGAGGGAGGGAGGTATCCTATTTTGATTTACCATTCCTACAGGGCGCCACATAGAACAGTTTTATACAGGTAATTCATCAACTTCTTGTCAATTTCTTTTTTTTGTTTCTTGCTCAGAAAAGTACTGATTTTACAAGAATAAACCATAATTCTAAACTACACCTAATATTTTTTTGAACATAACTCAATCCCATAACTATGTTACATTTTAGCATAGGAATACGAAGGCCTTAAAGAAAACAACGTTGATTAACTCACAGTTAATATAAGTATATATATTAACTGTGAAAAAATGTGTTCTAGTTTGAATTGTATCATAAATAAATATACACTCATCATAATTAAAAAAAATATTTACCCTTGAATATTGGAAGAAACACTGATTAGTCAAACTACCAACTATATCAGTTATGAGAAGGCATTGTATTGAGGCATAGCCTTTACAAAAGTAGTGACATTCCATGAAAATGCCACTATACTGAAATCATATGCCCTTAATAGGGTTAAGATGAACATTCATATACACTAAACACTAAATTTACAAAAGCAAAGAAATTCCCAAATTTTTACACTTTTATTGTCATTAAGGGTATGCGAGCACAACACGGCTATGTATTTTACTGGTAGGAATTTTTCTTCAGCGCAAAGCATCGAACAAGAATTAATCGTTCATACAAAATCTCTTAGGCTTTTCCGAAGGGAATTCGGCTGGAATTCATCGTCTTCTTTTATTGACAAACGTTCTGATCGATCTGATGTTCTTAGGGAAGCTACCTAATATCGACTGGGCTAGGTCGATCCAGTAAGAACTTAGACTTTGGCTGTAGGCTACGTGTTGAACCCTTAGGCAAGGTTACAAAGTAAGAACCGAAATAAAGTGCCATTCTGTTGCCTATATTTGTGATATTAGAGCCGTAGAGTACTGTTTTTAGTTCAGAGAAAACGAAAATTTCAGAGAAATGAAAAATACCAAGGTTTACAGTTCACATTTTTTAATTTATAAGATTTCAAATTCTTGTTTGCGGATCTTCAATCTGAATTGTAAAAAAATGTATTGTATTGTTGAAAAAATACAGTAAAAATCGTTTATATATAAAAATAAATGGTGAAAGTTGTTAATTCTAATAAATTAAAGTGTGAAACTTAAAATTGACTTATATACAACAAGAATACCTTCATTTTCCTTAATACATAACAATGCTGCTTGTGTCGTATGAATAATGGTTCCACTCGTGCGTGATTGATAAGGATACTATAAAGGTAAGTAAAATACCAGTTAAAATGTTTATTGGCAATGCTTATATTAACAGTGCTAAAATAGTAACAATGTTTATATTTTTTATAAGAAACATTCCTACCAGTAAAATACATAGCCCTGTTGTGCTCACATACCCTTAATGACAATAAAAGTGTAAAAATTTGGGAATTTCTTTGCTTTTGTAAATTTAGTGTTTAGTGTATATGAATGTTCATCTTAACCCTATTAAGGGCATATGATTTCAGTGTAGTGGCATTTTCATGGAATTGAATTATAGTTTGATGTTATATTTATTTCAATAACGCATGATTCTACAGCAGTTATTTCCTAGATATATACATTTATTTTACTGTTAGAAGAATAAGTTGAAGAGACATCACATATAAGGTTGAATACAAAATAATACAAAGATATTCAACAGCGAGGCACGTTTTTGACTGGTCTTATTTGTCAAGACAAAATTTATCGAATGTCAATTTTGATAAAATTAGAATGCTAAATTGTAAAAGAGAAAAAAAGTGCTTTGTACTTTTAAAATGATTGATATGATGTATTTCGACAAGCAAATAAATACAGAAATAAAATAAAATTGAGTACAGCTTAAAAATGCTTAAAAACACAGTTTATCGCAAAAGGTCACAGGCTATATATTTGAGAATTGTTATAGTAGCAGTTATTTTATGAGAGGTTATTAATACCATCTTTAAAATGACGTCCAATTTATCATGTTGTATTTCTTCACAAAACGGAATCATTTTCGTTCATATATATATATATATATATATATATATATATATATATATATATATATATATATATATATATATATATATATTAGTATTTCATGTATCCACATAAAATTTTATAGGGATATATAATTTGTTATGTATCAATTTGCAGTATTTACTTCAACAGTGCTTGATACGTAGGTAGAGCAAGGTAGTAAGCTATGAAAATATATTTATGGCAATTAAGCTACACAGAGGTTCTCTCGCGTTTCATCCCCGAGAAATCTTTAGCCTGAAGATTCCCCCTGGGGATGAAACGCGGGAGCCTCTGTGTAGCTTAATTGCCATAAATATATTTTCATAGCTTACTATATATATATATATATATATATATATATATATATATATATATATATATATATATATATATGAACACCAAAACGTTTTTTTTTGTTTATTAAAATAAATTCATTAATTTTAAAGTATTGAGATCTTTCAGCGTTATACGCCTTTTCAAAAGTATTAATATATTTAATTCCACTTTATCCCTTTTCCTTACTTTTTAATTCTTTTAGGCCGGGATATATTGTCACTGCCAAGATGAGAATTCGTAAAGATAATATGCCGACAGTTGGTATTTGAATGCCGGTGTGTGTAACGAGGTTTACGTATTGTTGACTAATTAAAGAAAAGTAATTAAATGCCTAAATACTTTTGACAAAGGCGTATAACGCTGAAAGATCTAAAGACTTTAAAATAAATAAATAAATTTATTTTAAAAACAAAGAAAAACACGTTGTTTTGGTTTTCATAAATATATTTCTACTTGTTATTCCATCAACGTTTCAAGTGTGGATTTATATAATATATATATATATATATATATATATATATATATATATATATATATATATATATATATATATATATGTTAATACTAATTTTAAGTAAATAATATTAAATTATGTTTACCTACATACGCCAGCGTTTCAAGCTTTCCCTCTCATCGGTGTAGGGAATGATAATCTCAAACGGTCGCAAAGCCCGAACTCCTGCTACAGAATCAACCTAGACTCCGCAAAAAAGCGTTATAACCATACAACCACAAGACATTACCACGTCAAGAAGGGAACTTTAGTTTTATTTATGCGATAGGATACACATATAGAAAGACTGGCTAACGAAAGTTGTCGAAATACGTCTTATAGCTACGTGCCAGTGTATTTTTAACTTCCCCGAACAGGGCTCAACTTCAATTTTATTAAAGGGGCCTATAACAATATTAATTTTAAGTAAATAATGTTAAATTATTTTTACCTACATACACCAGCGTTTCAATTTTCGCTCTCATTAGTGTAGGGAATGATAATCTCAGACGTCGAAATTTATCAAAACATTCATTATCTCTACATTGATTATTTAGTTATACAAAGCTGAAGGTAATAGACTCTTTCTGTTACATAAGGGAGATAAGCAGAATGGGAGACATTTCATGTGATGTTTGTTGCATCTGATACCATCATAAGCTCTCTTCTTCTACATAAGTATAAGGTGTAAGTTGCATAGCAGCTTTGTCATGGATATGATGTTATATAGCAGCAAGTGTTGGGACCTCACCCAGTCCTCTCTTGCTTGATTGCAATGTAATCACAGATCCATTATTAGATGCTCATTGATTGTCTATATTATGTCTCCTAACAATTCTTTTAAAATACTAAAAAAAAATGAAATTGTGGGAATATTTAATATTTTATGCCTAATAAGTACTATTAACATTTCATAAAAATCGAAGGCATCTGAATTTTCGTAAATGGCTTCACCCTAATATATTTCTTTGTCATAAAATTAAATGAAACTAAATATTGCCTACATCTGCACCCTTCACACCAGGCAGCTGTGTCTCAAAATTCATAATGATCAGTTAATTAGTTTTAGAAGTGTATCCTGTTATAAAATTATGTAAACAATAAACCTACCTAACTTTAACTAATATATATATATATATATATATATATATATATATATATATATATATATATATAAATATATATATATAAGGTGTACCTACTCGACATTTTCCGGGAGCCTCTTTTACTTTCATTTTTATTTCTCTTTTTAATATAGATGTTTAATAAAATAATACTGTCTTATAGTTTGATATTTTGTAGAAAAACAATGCCATCTTTAAATTGGACGTCTTTCGAAAAGCAAGGCAAATAATCTCAGCTGCATAAATGGAAACCGTTTATCTTGTTTCAATGTTTCATTAACGTTTAATGAGAATAAATCATGATTATTGCAATGATAATAATCATAATAATCATAATAATCATAATAATAATAATAATAATAATAATAATAATAATAATAAAATGAATACTTCTTATTAATGTTCATCTCTACAAAGCGTAAATATCAAGCAGAAGGTAACATACAAGCTTGTTAAAACATTAATTTTCTCGGTGAATGTTGTTAAATGAAATTCAAATCTGTCAAATGTAATTTGTCTCATATACCACTAGCAATCCTTTTCTGAAAGGGAGATAATACGTACGTATATTCATAACCAAAAACTCAGAAGATTATTTAAAAAGAGCATGGTGTCGAATGACACTGTTCATTATATAATCCACATTACTATCTCTTCTGTTTATTTTATAGTATTTTATTGAATTGTGTATCATAAAAACACCCATGTGTTCGTTTTTCTTCCACTAATTGTTCTATTCACCGTGTTAATGTGGGCTGATCTGTAGACCTCCCGTTAAGATAACGTGTCATACCGCAAGCCAAACATCTCGATTTCCGACAAAATATAAATGCTAATTTGTGTCCAAGAAAATCTGTCATCACATGGTACATAAATATAATTATCAGTGTTATTTTACTACGCTTTAAAAATAATATTTTAATTGTAATTTAAGTAGAAAAGAGGAGAAGTATTTCCGATGTATTAATTCAATCGGGGTTGTAGGAGTTCACAAAACCCCAAAAAGTTAATAAGTAATATTATAGATTGTCGCCAAGAGAATTTCCATATAACACTTAGTGTTGAGTATGTCTTTAATCAATCTATAGATTTTGATCGTTTATCGAGGTTAGGGTTAGGGTTGGGGTTAGGGTTTATTGAGGCGAGGCTTGATGAAGGTGGACATTCATGGGAGAAAAACGACGAAGAAAATATAAACATTTATTTACCTTAGCTGTAGATCCGTTTTGCGTAACCATGAGTCACTTATAGCTATATTAAAAGAGGCACAAAGTGTATAAGTCTTCTATGCTTCCGGAGTTACATAGAAACCTTTTCTCACTAGGTTCTAAACGGCAACTTTTTTAACTTCAAATCCTTCTATGTCATGATAAGCAAAAACAGTGTTAATTGAAATTCTCATATATCAGAGCTAATAATTCTTTTTTAATTTAAATCAATTTGTATTATATGATCACCTTAACCCTAACCCTAACTCTAAATTATACTATGTCACATAATAAGCAAGAACTGTTTTTAAATTCAGATTCTTCGAATCCACATGATAATCAATAACTGTTTCAACGTCCACTCATACTACTTTACGTCGCAACAAATAACTGTATTAAATATAAATCCTCCCCTGTCACATGATAAGTAAAAACGGTTTCAATTTCAAATCATCATATGTCACATGATAACGAATAACTGTTCTTCCTTTAGTCATCCCCACTGGTGTATCTAATTAATGTATCCTTCTATTTTATATGCCCACTAATAATTCTGTTAAATCCAAATCCTTTTCTGTCATATGATAACTAATAACGTTTTAACTTCAAATTCTTCTATATGATATAATAAGCAAATAACTGTGTTAGATTCAAATCCTTCAATATCACATGATAAACAATAACTGCTTTAAATCTGAATCATTCTATGTCACGCAATAACTAACACTTCTTAAATAAAAATCCGCTGGTATCACATGAGTATTAAACGTTTTCTCTGATAACTGCAGAATACGCACAAACATGGCTGAGTGTCCTCCAAGCCTTACGATCTTGGGACAAATTGTTCGTTTGGTTAATGTTTATGGTCGTCAATTCACAAACGTATAATATCCATGTTTTCTTTTGTCTACCATTTCAACCGGTTTCTACGCATATTTTGCATCGCCCTACATTGGACCGCTTAACGTGACCAAACAATCTGAAAAGTTTACATTTGATGACAGAGAATATTGATAGGATGCCAGTGAGTTTTCGCAACTCTGCGTTACTGATGTGATCAGATACTGTATGATAAGTAATAAAGCGCATAATGCAGCTTTCGAAAGTTTCTACTTTCTGACGTGATTTTACAATCCAGTTGCCGTATGTATCAATAACTGTTCTTGTTAAATTGAAATCGGCATCTGTCACATTGTACCCAATGACATGTCTCCCTTTAGTCATCCACACTGGTATATCCGATTCGCGTATACGTTTCCGTATGTTTTCTGCGAGTCTTTTATGTAGTGTAGTTGATTTCTTAATACCAATTCATTCCGTCTTTACAAAGTGCTTTCCAGTTGATCATTTTTCTTGAGGGGTTTTCATTATTCTCGGATTCTGTTCCTTTTCCAATTACCCTAGAATTCCTTTCATGTTTTCAGCGACTCGACATTTGTGTTGTAGTAATCTCACTTTCCCATTAACTGCACCAAAATTGTCTCGTTTTTTTTTTCTAATTTTGTCCTACCGCCATTTACATTTTGGTAAAATTGGTTATTATCATGTTTTTAACAAATGAATAACCACTTATCAAGGTTAAAATACACTGCCATTGTTTTCAAAAATCCTATTTTGTTTATTCTATTCCGATTTGTATCTATATTTTCTCAGGTTTCCTTCTGTTGCTAGTATTATTTTAGTTTTTCATGTTTCTTGGTTAGACGTTCTTCTTTGTCAGCAGTAGTTTTTTTCTTCTTTTCCGCCGTTTTCTTATCTCTTTAGCTATTCACAACTTTAATTATTTTTTTGTTTATTGATTTCGTATTCCAGTCTAGTTTGCCATCCGGACTCTGTTGGCCCTTCTTTTGGCTGGATATTTTTCGGTGTAGTCTCGTAATTAGCGATTTAACGCCTGTGTGAATTAAGTCATTTAGTTATGTAATATTGTCTGTTAGGATGTTTATCATTTCCGTTTCTGACTTTACTTTCTTCCATTTATTATTATTATTATTATTATTATTATTATTATTATTATTATTATTATTATTATTATTATCATTATTATTATTATTATTGTTGTTGTTGTTGTTGTTATTATTATTATTATTATTATTATTATTATTATTATTATCATTATTATTATTATTATTATTATTATTATTATTATTATTGTTGTGAAGTTGTTCCACAGTAAATAATAAATAAAGGAAGCCAAGTCGAGGGTTGGTTTAACAAGTGTATTACCAAAGTAAGAAAGTGACTAGCTCTTAGCTAGACAGTTACAAGACTGTGCTTTGTCTTCTTGTGTCTCTGGTGACTCGCACTATTTATAGTGACAACCGGTGTAGTTTCTCCTGTGTAAGAACGGCCGGTGTAACAATTATTATTATTATTATTATTATTATTATTATTATTATTATTATTATTATTATTATTATTATTATTATTATTATTATTATTATTATTATTATTATTTATAGTACAAGTAGTAGTTATACTATCAGTAGCAGTAGTAATAATAGTTGTAGTAGTAGTAACGGTATATATTTTTGATTATGGCACACTCAGTAATTCAAAAGTTCTTCATGCCAAATTTGGTGCAATTGTAACAAATAGTTTTGAAGTCTATAACTATAGTAGTAGTAGCAGTAGTAGTAGTAGTAGTAGTAGTAGTGGTAGTAGCTGTGGTGGTAGTAGTAAACTTTTTACGCTCCTCTCATACATCTGGCGTCTCAGGGTTGCGTCATGCACAATTAGGAACAATTCTGTAGAGTGGTTTTGGACCCGATAAGTGATTAAACAGACAGACAGCAAATAGTTACTTATAATAAAGTTTTCAATTATTTCTGAACAAACATTTTTATTCATTAGAAAACTGTTCGTTATCGACCATGAACATGTTGATGACAGTGTAGAAATATGTGTAGATAAATAATTGTTGACGTCATGCCTTTTCTATGCTATCTCATATTGTATGTCAGTGGCAGTTAGTGTTTTTGACAGCGGGATTAATTAAATAATTGGAAACTGACCAAATGTGAATTTGCGCTTGCCCACTACAGGAACATTTCCTACGAACACCTCACCCTCGCAGAAATTGCGCATGTTAGTTACGCGCGCTAATAACTTTGGAGATAATACAATCTTTACCGGCGGATGAGATCCATTTTTACTTATCATCTATAGAGTTGTTTACATTGCTTTCAAAGTTGACTTTATGTGACCGGAAATTATGAAACACACCGCATTCTCTCTTCAGTATGTATGTATATATGTATGTATGTATGTATGTATGTATGTATGCATACATGTATGTATGTATGTATGTATGTATGTATGTATGTATGTATGCATGTATGTATGTATGTATGTATTCTTGCATGCATGCATGTATGTATGCATGCATGTATGTATGTATTCATGTATGTATGTATTTATGCATGTATGTATGCATGCATGCATGCATGCATGCATGCATGCATGTATGTATGTATGTATGTATGTATGTATGTATGTATGTATGTATGCATGCATGCATGCATGCATGTATGTATATATGTATGTATGCATGCATGCATGCATGCATGCATGTATGTATGTATGTATGTATGTGTTCGTACAAAAAATAAAACGGATATTATTAAGATGCATCCTTCACGTTTAGCGATGAAAATTCTATTTCTAACTTATGCGTGACAGACCACAGAAAATACTGTTTGAAGGTAACACGTGACATACGGACTACGAGCGATTATGGAGATGATTTAATGCATCTAAGATAAGATGTTTACATTCAAACTTCATGATAAGCTATGGAAATTATATTTCGAATTTTAGCGTTACAGACAGATGCACTGAGTGTTCGAGGAAAAACGGTTGCATGGGCACATTTAAAATGCTATTTCAAACAAGTGTGACAGACAATTTTTTTAAATTCAGACAAGTGTGACAGACCAAAGAATATCTTATTTAGAACAAAAAATGTTTTTTCAAATAAGTGTGACAGACCAAAGAACATCTTATTTAGAACAATACGGGAACGACAAAAAATGTTTTTTCAAATAAGTGTGACAGACCAATTTTTTTTTATTTCAAACAAGTGTGACAAAAATGTTATTTCAAACAATTGTGACAGACCAAAGAAAATGTTATTTAAAACTAGCGTGGAAGTCGAAAAAAATGATTTTAAACAGTGTGACGGACCAAAGAAAATGTTATTTAAAAAGAGTTTGACAGACTAAAGAAAATCTATTTCAGTCAATTGTGACAGACCAACGAACATTTTATTGCAAACACGTGTGACAGACCAACGAAAATATTATTTCAAACGAGTGTGACAGACCAACGAAAATGTTATTTCAAACGAGTGTGACAGACCAATGAAAATGTTATTTCAATCAAGTGTGACAGATCCAAGAATATCTTATTTTTAACAAGCGTGGCAGATCAAAAATGTTACTTCTATCACGGGTCAAAGATAATGTTATCTTAACAAGTAAGAACATCTTTTTATTGTAAAATTCCGCTTTCCACTAAGCACATATATAGAGAAATAAAAGCCTTTATAGTTGTGGTAGGTGTGCATTTCCTACAAGGAGTAACCACAGACTGGAGCTCAGTCGAGCACCTTCCATATAAATAACGATAGAGTAGAAAAGGACTACCAAGTGTAAGTAATAGGTTGTAGGGAAGAGAAGAGAAGAGATCACCCCACTAGATTTCGAAGTCGGTTTTAGGGATACAAATATGATCTTCATATGACTGTTTAATAATGAAGTTAAAGTCAAACATTTAATCGTAAGTGTATTTGGGTTCTTCTAAACACCTGGGTGTTTGAACAACAGCCGAAGGGTCATCAGGGTCAAGCAATTTCCTGCTTGAAGACCGTGGGTATTATGATTTGGAATCGTTTTATAAAATCACGTGACACGTTTTGTGAAAACTCGTTGTTTCAATGTCTATCTACGTTTGGAAAGCTACTAATTTCGGTAGATTCCCCCCCTCTTCACGATACGGCGTATATGTCATTTGACATTGTGAATTCCCCACCAGCAACAACATAACAATAGGCCTTTTCTATTCAAAATCGAACACCTCTTGAGATATACTGCTTTCCTTTGAGACAGTTATTAAAATAGATTAATCGACGGAAAATCCCTGAAACTACCTTATTATCTTGGAAACACATCTACACTATATTTTCAAACGTCAACAGCGGCTACTTTGACATTTGGGGCAACTATGATAATCCTATATTAAACCGTATTTTTCGTTTTTAACTCATCAAATTTTATTTGTTTGACCTTTAACACAGTGATCTGTAATATATGTATGATAAAACTGTAACATATTTAATGTTTCCCGCCAATGGTAAGCCAGTGAAAGAAGTTACTGCTAATGCGGTTTCCAGTATGCTTGGGGACTATTTCTTCACAAAAAACTTGAACTAAAATTACTGTAGGATTCGCGTCCATCTACGTCTGGCGTCAGAAAACGCAAAGTGCTATTGACTGTTACAGCTGCGGCTATTCATCTTTTTCTGTTCCGGTAATGTTTATGTGCTTTGTTATCAGGCTAGGTTTTAATGATATTGTGCGACGGGGCTACTATGATAATGCATATCATAATCAATTATCATAGTAGCCCCTATAGAGGGGCTACTATGATAATTAAAAACGTGTATAAAAATCTGAAATAAATTATTTTCTTCAATTTTTTGAGAAGATCAAAACCTAAAAATTATTCATTCAGGAAATAGGCATTTTTGCGCAACGTGAGCGACACAGTAGAAACAAATGCCCGAACATTTATCCATAGTAATATGGTGTCCACAACTGGAAGTAAGAATACACCTTATTACCCCATTTGATGGTATTATTTCCAAATATGGATATAATCGTGTTAACGACATAATCACGTTGACGCATCAGTTCTTGTTAGATCACCACAGTTAAGACATGTTTAGCCTGGTCAGTACTTGATGGGTGACCATTTGGGAATACCATGCAAACATACAGCTATGAAGATGCCTTGAGTAAGTACTTAAGTATAATATACTAATCCGAACGTACTTTTACATGTCATAACAACCGTCCGCTCCTGGGTAGAAGTTCTGTTCTTAAGAGTTTTGCAATTCGTTGTTTTTTACGTCTATTTTCCAAGTAATATGTAACAAAATCACTTGAAAATTACTTTCCATTAATTTAACATTTCAAGATTTATCTTCTTTGCTTTGAAGATTTCAAAAAAATATTTTAACGTTTTCTTAAAAGACCGCTTACGGAATTTAAAAAAAAAACAATACAATAATCGTTTTTTTCTTTACTATATTTTTAAGTGAAATCTTTCCTTTCCTTTAACAATTATAAGAAACCTCCCCGACGACCGATTGTCATGACTGATAGCACCTTTTCCTTTGAGTACAACGCTCCAACTCCTCGACCCAACATCCACATTTAACATAAATTGGAACAGATACATAGAAGATATTGCCAAGAAGATGCAAAGAAGATGGTTTCCCTCTACTAAACTTCTAACACCTTCCAGTATCCTATATCTCTATAGAACCACCATTCGTCCATGCATGGAGTTGTTCGGTTGAGTGGTTCGTATTCTCTACAAGTAAAAAAAAAGCCGCGTTACCAGGAAAAATACAAACATTCACAATAACACACGTGTGCGTCGACAAATAAGGAAAACACGAAGAAGTGAGTTAAAACTCATGTACTTTTATTTAACGTTAGTTTTGACAACGTTGGCAATCAAAGATAAAGAAATAAACATTTACTATAAGTCCCAAAATAATTGAATGCACATAGTTGTTAGTCAAATAAAGGAGCCGTGTGAAATACACAAACGTGTCTACTTAAAATCGACGCATTTGGGGCCCGGGATGAGCCGGCAAGATGGGTGACTTCACTCCAGGAAGTCAACCGAGAAAGGCAGCGAGAGCCTCAAAGGGATTCCTGAAGTCTCACGAGAACTGGGTCCAAGTCACGTGTCATCCGAGATCACGAGACTTGATCCCTTTTCTCTGAATCTATAGAGAAGCGAAATCTTATTCAAGGGAGGCAACTCTATCGTCCCTACAGAGAATTATCGTCAGATCTGGGCTGGTGCACAAACCACTAGTCTCTCCCACTTGGAAAGGATACAAAAAAGAGGCTCTTACCTCATAGGTATCGCACTGTCTTACAAGCTCCAACTTCTGTCCCATCGCCGCAATGTTGCATCCATGTGCTTGTTTTACAATGTGTTTCGATGAACTTACTGCACTTGTATCTCCTCAACGTAAATTACTTCGACAAATCCGACTAGAAGCAAAATCCCACCCACTCAGTGTTGAGGTTCTTATATGACGGTAAACCTTTTATTCTAAGACCTTCTTTCCTAGGACAGCTTGCCTTTGGAATTCTATCCCTGCTCCCTGTTTCCTCGACTGTACCAATATGCAGAAATTTAAATGTAAACAAACATCTTGCCCCATAACTCTCCACTAAATGCCCTTAATAAAACAATATGAAGCTCCTAATCACAGTGGACCATTGCGTCTCTATGACAATAAGTTTGTCTTGTTTGGCGTGAATAAACGTTTTCAAACAAGAATTATCCTGAAAATGTAATGTTGACATATATATTTGCCGATCGGAGTTTTAATGTTGAAATGAAAATAATTTAAAAATAACTTAGTATCTACTTTCGATAAGAAAATATTTACAAATAATTTGTTGGGTTTTATAAAATAACTAGAAGGAAGACCCGACGTTTCTCGGGATATAATGAGTATCACTACTATGTACGTTTTCAATATGCTCATAACACCATATTACTTTCTTTGTTTTTCTGTCCTTACCTCCCGATTCACCCCTATAATATGTCAGAAAAAGCTGAAATATGGGAAAACTTTCTTAATAAGTGTTTTATATATATGGGTAAAATTTCATAAAAATCGGCTAGACATATTTTTGTGTCCCCATGGCCCACTTAGAAGTGGGGCACGTAGATATTCGGCACCTGAATAGTAACGTAGAGATTCGGATCGCTTCCATTGTCTTCCCGGAACAGTTTTATATATATGATATAAATTTGATCAAAGTATGGCATATTTGAAGTTTTAAAAAAGGTTCGACCTTCGTAGCTCCTTTAGGTTAAGAGGGCACTTACATATTCGGGATCACTTCTATTTCTTCACCAGATAATTTTATACATATGATTTACATTTAATAAAAATAGGATATATTTGAAGTTTTAAAAGAGGATCTGCTTTCATATCCCCCCCCCCCTTAGGGTGCATTTAGAAATTCGGGAACATTTCCATTGTCTTTCCTGGTAAATTTTACATAAGAATACACTTTTAGATTTTATGTAGATTCTCTAACCTTTCATTCTATAGAAAACACACAAACATACACACAGACATTGAGTTATATATATATATATATATATATATATATATATATATATATATATATTGATGTAGTACTTTTATTTATATGGGAATATTGTCGTAGGCCGTTTACATTTCGGCATTTCTATTAACAACGCCGGGAGTTAACCCATCGACAGCTTCAGCGCATGTTACAGAGATAGATATAATTTCGCTTTTCGTCGCGCATCTTCTTTTCCATCGACCAATCAAGTGACATCAGGCCACCGTAGAAGCAGCTTCGGCGACCAGCATAAATAACACGCGTTTATGACACCCGTTGCCGTTAGGCGAGATGTCGATCTGTGATGAGTAGCAGAAGTGATCCTGCCTGCAACACTAGCAGCAGCTTCCGATCCTGCCCAACATCCACTTAAGCAGCTTTGTTCCTGACCACAGCGTCAACATCGACTCGGCGACGACAGTTATTGTAGCAGTACAGCTAACTTCCTTATTAAACAAGACGTCAGTGGCATACCAACCCTGCTAGAATTTATCGTAACTTACTGCAGCAGCCATACTCTTGTCAATCCACTTAATTATGAAACACAAGCAAAGGGGCGTATTTGTTTACCCAGTGTAAAAACACGAGATTTATATGAAGCGTATTGGAAGGCGACTGTGATTGTTTTGATAATTTCAAGGTTGGAGAGAAAATTAAAATATACAAATGTGTTGATTGTCTGTTGAGGTATGTGGATTGCAGAATTAATGAAGAAAATATATTTTTAGGATTGCGGTCACCGATTTAAAGAGAATCGAGAAAAAAACAGAGCTAGACTTGAGATCGAATTGAGCTGACGTTCCGCCTTTTACTTTCTCTGGCTGGGGTTAGGGAGTTGACTATATACATGTAAAACTCTGTGTACCAGGTCAATGTCGACATTCTACTACATTAAATTGCAAATTATTGGAAACCTTTCTTTTTTCGTTTGTACATATTTTACATTTTCGGTCCAGTAAAGAACAGGGCATAACGTGACATTATTTTTACACTCGCGTTTGTCTCTTGTTGTAACGTTCGTCACACCTATTTTTCTTGTTAATAGGGGAAATAGTAGACTGGATTACTGGTCTTTGTCTATCTCATCCGTGCAACGCCACCCGCTAAAATATATGCGAACTGTAGACACATTTTAAAAATAATTTATTCCAACTTTATTTATTTTCATCAAATAATTATTTATATCATTGTTGCCCGGAAAAAAGTGAAATACATTATGGGATAAAGTTTAACGGAAAAAAGTTCGAACATCATGTTCATTTTTTAAAAACTTTCCAAATATATAAAACGAATTAAAATGAATGTATTGCACCACAAATATATACGTAAGTGGGTGAAATATCTGTAAAAAGAATTGAATCCTTTAGGGTATCAATATCGCAAAAATGTAAACAAATGAATAAATATTAATTAAAAGATTTTCTTAACTCACAGTAAGAGATTTGTTATGGTCAGACAGCAGATGGTCAAACTGCCAGGATTGTTCCTGATTAACATCAGCTGTTTGAATCTCGGATTTCAGTCGTGAAACAACGAAACAACTGCCTTTGGATTTCTCTCTCTCTCTCTCTCTCTCTCTCTCTCTCTCTCTCTCTCTATATATATATATATATATATATATATATATATATATATATATATATATATAAAAGCTTTAAATTCAAAATTAAATAATTTTTATAAATTTGCAAACGCATCGCAATGATTTCTAAATATTAAACTTTAGTTTTTTTCTTAATTTCCGAACAAAACCTTTTTTTCATTTTTTATAAATTTGAAAATATTGCAATGAATTCTAACTTGATTTTTCATTAATTCTTCAACAAAATATATTTGTTAATGTCACATCTTTTGGAAATGACCTTTTTAAAAAATTTAGTATTTTTTATAAATTTTAAAATGTTGCAATAATTTGTAAATATTAATTTTTATTAATTCTCCAACAAAATATATAATTTTTTTTTAGAAAATTAAACATAATTAAGTTTTTGTTGTATCTTTAAGAGCAAAATGAAGTAAGACAACAAGGAGGAAGAGTGGTACTCTTATAGCTGACGTACCATGTTTCCGTAACTTCGCGTCGTCAACGTTCGGCCAGGTTACGGAAGCGCCCGAGATTTGATGAGGCGAAAACTGTAAACGCTAAATTGAAGACTGTCAGCCGATAAATTACGACGAAGAAAATCAAACTAAAATACATATATATACAAATAAAGAACGAACAAATCATAGCTAAACAACTGTTAGTAATTAGATTTTTATTTTTGTTTATTTTTGTTTTTTTTTGTCAAAAACCATTGTTAATGAAATGTTTTTAAATAGAATGTTATTATATTTGTGCACCAGAAAATTTCAAATGATGATATTGTTTGATTTTTTAAGCAAATGTTATTGCTTTTTTAAAATTCTTTTTCAATGTTTTTTTAATATGTTTTGTCAATTTTTTCTTGTTAACATAAACACCGCAACAACTGCTTTCAAGCAATTGTTTTTGGTTTTGTTTTCTTATTTTTATAAGTAAATGTTTCTTGGTTAATAGTTTTGTCAACTCTCGGAAGCTTCCGAGACCTGTCCGAACGTTGATGGCACGACGCCACGGAAATATGGTGTGTCAGCTATAAGAGTACCAGAAGAGTTAATGAGAGTGTGTATTTACACAAGGTACAGAAGTAATGGGTTGTCAGAGATTGCTTCTGGATTGGTTATAGCGACTCTCTCTCTCTCTCTCTCTCTGTTACTACCATTATCATTATGCATAGTGTCGGGAAGAGTTCATGCCGTGACGCAATAGGGTAGCTCCCCATAACAGCTTTTGAAACAATTTTCAAAATTAAAAAGGAATTTACGAACCAACTTTTAGCAAGGCAATACCGTATGATTTTCTGTTTGAATTTAATAACCACAAATCTAATGTTAATGTTTATAGTGACGGTTAATTATGACACCACCAAAACGTTTTGTGTATGAGAGATTCTTCTGCTGTTGTAAGAATTCAGGAGTAGAGAGCAGCTGAATGCGAAGCAGGATGAATTCAAAGGCTTCCAGAAGTAACAAAACAGCCAAAAAACATGAATAACACCATGGCAGACTTCAAGGACAACAATTTAGACAGAGAAATAACAGACGGCAAGCAATATTATGAACGAAACTAAATGCATTATATACTTGTATTTAATGAATTAAAATTCACCCCAGTTAATACATAAATATATTGGAATCTGTCGCTATCGCCTTCTCTTTGTAAGCAGAAAGACTTCGTAAGATCTTTAATTCTTTTTTTGGGGAAAGTTAGTTGCCTTTTTGGTGCTCTTATCGATCCTGAACCAGTTTTGTGACGTTCGACTCGGAAGCGTTCGGCTGTTCTACGCAAACGCCCGAGAGTTGACGAGCCGATTTATACCAGACGACAATTTTGATACGGTGCTGCGTCCTATGATAATAATGTTTTGCTTGTTTTTTGTTTTTTGTTGTTAGGGTTAGGGTTAGTGTTAGGTTAAGGTTAGGGTTTAGGGTTAGGGTTAGGGTTAGGGTTAGGGTTAGGGGTTAGGGTAATGAAATTTTTTAAAGAAACAACAAAGAAAATTAAACATATTTTCAGGGGAAAAAACATAGCGAGGTTACTGTTATAAAATGAATACTGTATTAAAAAAAAAACGTACCAAAATTACTTTTATCACGACATATTTTTTTAAATTTTATTATTTATTTGTACTTGCTCGCGATGATACTGCAGTGCAAAGCTGTTCGTAATTCATTTTGGGTTTATTTTCTTCAAAAAAAATCCTGACAAAAAATTTGTCTTCGAAAGTACTTATTTTCACTTTGTAACAAAGTTATCGGCTGCTCGTTACTTCGGCTCGTCAACACTCGGCCGTTTGCGTAGGACAGCCGAACGATTCTGAGTCGAACGTCACGAAAGCTGGTTCAGGATCGATATCAGTACCATCTTTTTTTTCGACCTTTAAAACTTACTGCCTCTTAAACGTTTTTTAATCGATGTGTTCAATTTATTTATCTTAACACGCTTATCCCCCCTTTTTCATTGGAAATTTAATTTCTACCTCATCAGATATTTTCTTTACCAAAGATTATCTCCTGACGAATAATTTTCCGCCTCTTTATTTAAAACTATTTACAAATGTTGTACCTCAAAACAGATTACACACACGCACACACACACACACACACACACACACACACACACACACACACACACACACACATACACACACATATATATATATATATATATATATATATATATATATATATTAGCATTTCATGTATCCACATAAAATTTTATTAGGAGATATAATTGTGTATGTAACAATTTTCAGTATTTACTTCAACAGTGCTCGATAAGTAAGTAGAGCTAGGTAGTAAGCTATGAAAATATATTTATGGCAATTAAGCTACACAGAGGCTCCTGCGTTTCATCCAGCTTACTATATATATATATATATATATATATATAACATTCAAGTGACTTTTTCCTCATTTCATCGACCATTATATCTTTCGAACGAAAAACCTGCATATGGTAAGCTGTTCCGTAAGCTACTTTGGCCAATTCCTTATGCGTGTTTTCAGAAAATATATGTCTATTTCGTCTCCTTTTCAAAATTTCTGACATTTTCTCCGATCAGACAGCTTACATAGTCATTCATACAGTAAGGCGGAGATATTTTCACTCTGACACTCAGATCTACTACCACTGCTATCATCATACACCGAGATTTTTCAGTATGGGATTATTCTTTGAACCTCGCACCATTTGTATTTTATGTTTACGCTATTCGTATTGTAAATATGTATACTCTCAATAGTATAGTCTTTTTCACACGTTTCTTTTTGCATTGTTTAATCTTCGTTCTTTCTGTTGCTGGCTTCTTGTCGACACTCACCCTCTTCTAATTTTCTATCAAACGTATTTCAAAAACTACCTGGCGAATATAGCTGATGGACCAAGTGAAAGAGATATACAAACAATTGCACTTAAAGGAAGGGTTAGAATCTTAAAAAGATCTCTCGGTTGGAGTGTCTGAAATAGCGGGTGAATGTCTGGCATGCGGGAGGGTGCCCGATTCCCAGCAAAAACAAAAAGATAATAAAATTAAGAAAAGACAACCGCCCTTTATATAATAAAATCGCACATACTATCAATACTACTTGGGAAGGAATAATACTCTATGTGAACTCCTGCTCCTGACTGTGAACATGTTACTATTTTTAATTAATTTTATTTCAGTAATTGTCAAGGTCTCTATTATATGAAGGGCAGTTGTCTGTTTGTCTGTGTATGTTCAACTAAAAGTCAGAACTACACAAGACACACACAATGCTGATATATTCTTTTTTTAGCATTGTTTCGGACATAAAATAGGCATATATTTTTGTAATATTCATTAATTTGGTAGTCCCCAGGAATAAAATTAGACATTTAGAGTGATTCTTTCCATCGACCTTTAGTGTGTAACTCGAAATAAAATACGCTTTCTTGACCTCTAGGAGAAAATCAAAGTTTAGTATCTGATCTGTCTTCGGCCAGAAGAGAGGAAATCATTTTTGACTGAGTGGGGCGAGAGGGGGAAAGTGTAGGGGAATTGAAGGGATCAGAGGATAGTTAGAGTGGTTTCAAAATAAAGATTTTATACACTCTTTATAACTCTTCTACTTTGCTGTCCATGCGACCAGGCTCCGCCGGATAGCCATGCTAGTAAATAAAATAAAGTGAGACGTCGTCTTTGTTGCTTAAGGTTGTCTGGTTCGAATGCAGACCCCACAATATTATTGAGAAAAAATCACAATACAAAATAGTTACAAACATCGAATTCCACGTCATTTTTATTCTCGAAAAATGTTCTACTTGATCTTGAAATAGGGATTTGTTTTCAATTTAATCCTCGAACAGAGAGAAAGAGCCACAACAAGATATCTGTTTGATCACAGGAGGCTATCATCTCAAGTATTACCCCATCTTTCGAAGAGGTATGGTTATTTCCTGTCGTCTGAGGGAGTGCCGATAGGGTTATACGTGTATTTCTCTTCCCTTATCCAGAGTGCGCATTTTTAGATAGTTTGATTTCCTCCAGCTTTAAAAAATGACCTTGTGCCTAACTTTACTCTCACCAGGAACAAAGTAAACAGGGCCACTAAAAATATGCCTTTTGACAGGAAGGAAATCTGATTTTAATAAATTAATGCCTGCAGAGTTTATTTGGAGACTAAACGAAAAACTTATGGTTATTTGCCCAATTGCGTCACTACATAAACTCTACTCAACATTCATGGCCTCCGCGTGTGATTGTGAAGCAAGGGTTGCGCAATTCGCAGCAACACCTCTCCCGAACTGACACTGCTTGAATCCAGTGACAATGAAATTTCCATAACAACAATGCTGAGAAAAGCGGAGAGGACATATAACACCTGGTATTCATAAATGGTTACTCATTTTGATACTGACCAGGCCTAACATTGCTTAGCTTCGGTGATCTAACGGAAACTGATGTGTCAACATCAACATGATTATGCCGTATACACGACACTATGAATAGTGATAATGGTGGTTACAATCAGAGTCGCTATGACCAAGCCAGAAACCGTTTCTGACAACCCGTTACTTCTGTACTTTATGTGAATATATATTAACTCTACCTCCTTGTTGTCTTATTTTTTCGAACTTTTAAGGACAAGCAAAACAAATGTTACTCGACGTTCATTTTGAAATAAATGGGATTTGTAAACCTTTTTAAAATCTGAGTTTGCATTGGTTTTTCCTTTTAATCCCTAACCCTAACCCTAACCCTAACACTAACCCTAAATCCTATTAAGTTGATTTCGTTTTTGTTTTAGTTTTTTATCTCTTTTTAAAAAAAAAAGAAATGTAAACGCGATTTTACTCATCATTGATTTGTTGAAATTAACGCAGGTGTCTTTGCTGATTTGATTAAGCTTCTTGCATCTTACTCGGCCAGCAGTAAACATTACTCACTCGCCAACAAAGACACCGTCGGCGTTTATGAACTCCCATACAAAAAGGCCTAACGAATAGTTTTTAGATTTAAATCATTATATTATCTGCTTCTTCTGTCTTCTCCAAAATGATTTACCTGTTGAGTTCACTAAAAGGAAAACAACATAAAGAATTGTTGACGAGGTTTTCTTTCAAGTTGTTTATGTTTATTTTTCTTATTTTGCTTTTGTTATTTCATTGTTAATTTATTTACAAATATAATATTAGATGCGTGCAAGCTCCTTCATAAAATGCTTCGTCCATCGGTCGGTGGATCGGCATGTTCCCCCTTCGGTTTGAAATAGCATTTTTGTCCGTCTGTCACGCTTGCAAGACAGTGAGGGAAGGAGAAAGACATAAAGTCGGTCGGTTTGTCAGCCTTCAGTTAGAAATAGCATTTTTGTCGCTAAAAACGCCAATTTAATGGACGTATATTTCGTTTAGATACGCCTGTCCGAACACTAGAAGAAAGAAAGCAGTTGCATATGTTGGTTTAAATTTGCTTTAAATTTAAATAAAGTAGATTGACGAAATATATATTTTCCGGACAATTAGAATAGTTAAAAATAAAAAAAATGCGCTAATTCGCTAGGGACCGATTCACACACTATATAAAAAAATAGACGCGAATTATCTGTATAAAAAAATGTCACTATAACTAAATACAACGCATTGCAGCTTGAAAATCCTCATACTCTTCACGTCAAATACGCACTGACTAAACCAACTCGTGGGTGAGGTTACACACACACTTAACTGGTTATATTCACGCATGATCAGTAGTAGTAGTAGTAGTAGCTTAATATGCGCTTAAAATATTTCATCCAAAATATTTCTGGACTCACTTAAACGTGATACAAACTTTAAAATTCTTTATACTTTCTGATGATTGGTAAATAAAACGTTTATACTTTTTGTATGTACTACGTTATTAATTTAAATAATTTGCGTTTTTCCTCCACACATCGAAGTGACGCGGAAATTTGAAGAAGTATTTTTATATGTATTCATGCATTTTTCTGAGATGTAAATCCGCCAGTCTGTCACACTTGCGTGAAATCATATTTTCGGCGTCGTATCACACTTAAGTTTAAATAGTATTTCTGGTGTCGTGTCACACTTATGTTTGAAATAGTATTTTCGGTGACGTGTCACACTTAAGTTTTAAATAGCATTTTTGACGTCGTGTCAATCATCAGTTTAAAATAGTATTTTCGACGTCGTGTCACACTTATGTTTGAAATAGTATTTTCGGTTTCGTGTCACACTTAATTTTGAAATAGCATTTTCGACGTCGTGTCACACTTAAGTTTAAAAGGCATTTTCGACGTCGTGTCACACTTAAGTTTGAAATAGCATTTTCGACGTCGTGTCACACTTAAGTTTAAAATAACATTTTCGGCGTCGTGTTTCACTTAATTTTGAAATAGCATTTTCGACGTCGTGTCACACTTCAGTTTAAAAGGCATTTTCGACGTCGTGTCACACTTAAGTTTGAAATAGCATTTTCGATATCATGTCACGCTTAAGTTTGAAATGGTATTTTCCACATCGTGTTACACTTCAGTTTAAAATAGCATTTTCTCTGCCGTATCATACTTAATTTTAAAATAGCATTTTCGGCATTGTGTCACACACAAATATGATTTTCAACGTTGTGTCATAATTTTGAAATAGTAATTTTGTACATTTCCACGCATTTCTATGAGAAGTCGGTCCGTAGGTCTATCACACTTAATTTTCTAAATAACGTTATCCTTGCTAAACAAGCAAGTTGAATGGACGCATCTTAAGAACATCTTTTCTTGTTTGTAATTTAAATGATTGGGAAGTATTTTAGACGATATTTTTTAATGTATACATTGGTGGATAAAGGATGTTAAAATCTAAGAATTTAAATATGAAGCCGTTTTTATGTCAATGATTTTGTTATAATTTGATTGCCTGTGTACATAAAGTAGGGCAACAGAAATCTGAAATCGATCTGTCATTGCCGGCCAGTATCTGGTCGACTTAGATCACAATGAACGATACAAGATTTTAAAAATATTTATACGATGCACCGTTCATGCAATGACTCACAATAATGCTTACGTCTAGTGGAGTTATTTTTTTAAGAATGGATATAAATTGATAAATGCATATACGTATATATGTATGTACATGTGTATTTATGTGTATACGCGTGCGTTTTTTTGTGTGAATTTTTGTATTTGGTTAGAAGTGCACAATTTCCGCCGTTGTTGTATATTGATTACTAATTTTCTGATATGTTACTGTTGACTTATTTGTTTGTATTTTGTATTTTCTTACTTTTTTTCTATTCTTATTGTTAGGAAGAATAAATAAATTAAAGAGTTGAGCGGAAGAGTACTTTATCGGTTACTCCCCGCCCCAGTTAATTTCTTGTATTTGGAAAATATTAGATAAAAGCGTTTTTTTTTAAATTATTATTATTATTATTATTATTATTATTATTATTATTATTATTATTATTATTATTATTATTATTATTATTATTATTATTATTATTATTATTATTATTATTATTATTATTATTATTATTATTATTATTATTATTATTATTATTATTATTATTATTATTATTATTATTATTATTATTATTATGATGATGATGATGATGATGGAGTTGTTGTTGTTGTTGTTGTTTTGTTGTAGTTGTTGATGGTAGCCGGCTCTATCGCCTATAGTGTACCACCTGAGATTTTTTTCTAATCAGTTATGGCCGTTACACATCGCTTCGTTCCTCAAATTAAGTCGGTCCTATGTAATACTTTTCTTTTGTTGATAAGCCCGTAAATATCTTATTACAATATAATTTCCGCTACATCCAGTCTAATATTCTAAAATTAATGAATAAGTCAACAAGTGGAGTCTAAAATTACACAACAAATGAAAAAGGTTTCGTATTGTTTTAGATAAGGATTGATACTTTATACTATTTGGATTATTCGGACTACTGTTCTCGTCCTGAATGTTTATCTCACGACGTTTTGGCCAATGTTAACCCAAAACTTCTTCAGGTACGTTTTGTCACACTCAGAAATCTTTTAGTCAAGCTCAGAAATATTTTAGTCAAACTCGGAAATCTTTTAGTCGAACTCGAGAATTTTTTAGTCAAACTCGGAAATCTTTTAGTCGAACTCGGTAATCTTTTAGTCAAACTCGGAACTCTTTTAGTCAAACTCGGAAATCTTTTAGTCTAACTCAGAAATCTTTTAGTCGAACACGGAAATCTGAACGGAATTTTGAACCCTTCACTTATTCTACATGAATCCGTGGCGTAACGGATGCTTATTAATAATCAGTTTTAAGTGACAGTTTGCTGGAGGTTGAAGGTTCAATCCTCAGTACAGGCGAGACCAAGCATATACTTTCAAAAATTTAAGACTTCTACCCAATCATGGCTGGCAGAACAAAGGTAATCTACCCTCGTGGGGTAAACAAAGGGTTCAGTTCGAAATTTCGTAGAGATTCTCGAATTCGACATAAAGGTTCGTGAGTTCGACCAAAAGCAGCTGAAGGAAGTCAGAGGTTGCATCGGCTGAAACGTTATGAGAATAACACCGAAGATGAGAATAGTAGTTTAAATGATCCCAATGATTCATATCGAAAAATACTCTGAAAACAAACATGAAATATATTTTCTTTTCTTTTTGTTTAAAAACTTTCATTCACCCCAAACAAGGGGGCATATTGCTACTGGGCCGTAAGGAGGTACTGTGATTAGGGGCCAGATTTATATGAAAAACCATAATTGGGGAGTTGTGCAACAAGTTCTATGTTCACATTATATTTAAATTTCTGCATACTAATACAGTCAGGGAAATAGGGAGCAGAGAAGGAATTCCAAAGGCAAGCGATCCGAGGAAAGAAGTTATTAGAGTAGAAGGATTTACAGCATCGTAGAACCTCTATAGTGAAGGGGTGGAATTTTGTTACTAGTCGTGTTTGTTGGAGGTATTTACATTAAAGAAGTACAAGTGCAGTGAGTTGGTGTGAGCATATTCCGTTAAAGTACTTGTAAAACAAGCACTAGGATACAATATTGTGGCAAAAGAAATAGAGATGGAGCTTTGCAGCCAGTGCAGGAGCCCCTAGGTTTGAAACTCTTTTTTGAACCCTGCCCAACAAAGAGAGACTAGTTGTTGGTGCACCAGCTAAGACATTGGGTTTACTTGCGGCAGTCTCGTAACTCTCACTTTTCTTATTTTGTCATTTAGTCCTCATATTTCATTAGCAATGTTTCTGACAAAGCGGGAAGAATTGCTGTTTTCTGGGTAAGAATCTATCCAACTAACACTTATCGTTGGATAGTTTTTTTTTACATTGAAGTAGTATTTATTTTAGCTCCTTACATCAAGTGGCTTCAGACCTTGTCTGAAGCGATTTCCATAAAATATACTCCATAGATGAGCGAATAGATGCTTTATAGAGATATAGGATACTGGCGGGTATAAGAGAGCTCCTATATTCTTTACAGCATACTTGGCAGTATCTTCTATGTATTTATTCTAATTCGTGTTGTCTGTGAATATTAATTTTGGCATCAATATCCGGTGCACGAGCAAAAGTTGTCTTCGTATCCTAGTTTGATTTTTTGATTATACTGAAAACTATTAAAAAATACAAATAAAAGAAATTCACATTAACTTTCTCTAATAGGAAATAACCCTAACCCTAACTTTCTCTAATAGGAAATAACCCTAACCCTAACCCTAACTTTCTTTAATAGGAAATTTCAGACATTTTATAGAATTCAAAAAAATAGATGTGGTCATAAAGTTGGTATTTTTTCCTTCTAATCTTAACCGCCGAATGGTGACTTTGGATAATAATGGTGTTTTGAATATGGAGATAAAAACCAGCAGAAATTTTTATAGATTCTTTAATTTGTCGGAATTTATTAATTTATTGTGTTTAAATTGCCAATTGATGGTGTGCGGATTTCCATGAGACACGCTTAAATTATCAATTAAACTATCCGGAATGTTTTAAAGCGGATTCCATCCGTTTATTGTATAATAGATTCTTAATGACGAATATTTTGTAATTTTATATCGATTTAGAGAGACTTGACAAAAAAAGTTACTATTAACCCATGGCACAATTAATGGACTCGTCCTCTAAGAAAATCCATAATATAAAACAAACCTACGCAGAGAGATAGAGAGAGAAAGAAAGGGAGAGAGAGAGAGAGGAAGGAAGAGATAGAGGGAGAGATAGAACAGGTACCTCTCCAAGAAGGTTAGATATAAGGTCAGGTAAGGTTTTGTATACTCAGCGAATTAGAAGTGAACTGTGGTCAACAAAAAATGCCTAAGCAACCTCGTCGGCGTTCCCCGATAAGAGCGCACCAAGCAATACAAATAAACTAACCCATTCCCAAAGAGAAAAACATAAGCCTAGAAGGGTGGACCTCTTAGAACTGCACAGAACCGTACCTCGGCCCGACAGATGCAAGGTCATTACCTTTCCAAAAATGCCACAGATACTTTCAGACTTATTGTCGAGGACGTATCATCGACTCGTATGACACCTACTGAAGACTGTATATCAGAGAGTAGTAGTTAGATATTGGTAACCTGTCCTCCGTCTTAATGGCTACCCGAATCGGGTTTTACATGTCCACCTGTTATTCCCAAATTGTCATTTATCTATGTTTTGACCATACTAAACCTCGCTTAACTTCAGTTACCTTCCGAGATTGTAACCAAAATTTATAAAACGTCATTGAAAATATAATGGAAGTGTGGAGTATATTTTATCATAGCCAGGACATGGGAAGTGTGTGTGTGTGTGTGTGTGTGTGTGAGAGAGAGAGAGAGAGAGAGTGAGGGAGAGAGAGAGAAAGAGAGAGAGAGAGAGTAAAAAAGAGATGTGACAAGATTATCCCTATGTGATCGAAAAAGCAGGATAGTAAATAAGTATTATAACCAAGATGGTAACGTAACGTGGGTAGACGTATCGTTTAGAATGCGACTTTGATTGTTTTGATAATTTAAAGATTGAGAAGAAAATGAAAATATGAAAGGTATATTGTTTGTATTTTCAGGTATTGGATTTAGAAATGTGTTAAGAGAAACAATTTTAGAATTACGTAACCGATTAGGAGAGGATCTGAGAACACAACAGCGCGAGATTTGTGATAGAAGTGAGTGGACAATCCGCCTTTGGATGCGGATGCTTACTGCATCTGTAAGGCAGGGATGTACGAAAAGAATGTCGACATCATACTACAATAAATTGCAAGCTATGAACACTATTGTTGTTTCGATTGTTTATTTTTACTTAAACACCTTTCGCATTTTGGAACGAGTAAAGAACGAGGCATAACGCGACAGAGAAAGAGAGATGGAGAGAGAGACAAACACTTTTAAGTTTATTTGCTGCGAGTTCACTCTGACATTTACTGTAGTAATGCAATACAAAACAAAATTACCAGCGCTCAAGTCCACGCGAGTTTCAGGAGATTTGAAACACCAACTATTTGATAAAGAGGTCTTACCTCGAAATATATTATGGAATACGGTAACACACATTAGATCACTGTGTAGAAGTTGAGAATAAATCAAGTAAGGTTTACTCAAAAAATCACTTCGTTTTTGTGCTCAACATGTTGCATTGTAATAGTCTTCTATGACTCCTTTATATACATATTAAACATAAAGCTTCAAGCAAACTACATCAACTTATAAAAATAATTTATTTTACTTCCAAATTAAAATTCATTTCCAAAAGAGTATGACACTTGTTTCACCGCTAGCAAGTGAAAGCTCGTGATAGAAAGTCATTTTTGTTAGTGATGATAACATTTTTCTTCTTAAAATATTGTGATTCCATATTTTCTTCAGATTAACTATTAGAGATGTTGTTAACCTCTTCCCTTTCATTTTTTAATTACTTTAATTACTTTGTCCAAAATGTCAGTTTTTTTATTTGCTTCATTATCCCTTTTATATTTGACTAGCAGGGCTTCCCGGCGTTGCCTGGGGCAAAAGTGTAACATATTTCTATGAAAACTTCTGTCTCTCTATCCGTCTCTCCCTCTCCCCATCACCTTCTTGCTTCTCCACCCGGTTTATTCACCTATGAACGGACACACTTCACACACAAGGACAACGTATTTTTTAATAGATTCCTCGGTTAGACCAGTCATCATGAGGGAAGTAACCCCTTGATTAAATAAAATATGAAGAAATTTGTGCTAGTTTAGGGTCGAAGAATGCATATTTCTTTTTCTTTTTTTTAACATATTTCACCACAAAAATGGCAGGCCACCACTGTAGACGTAAGGGGCTACTGCGAAAAAAGAAAAAGGGAGAAGGTGTGTGGGGGGTGTCAACCTAAATTGAGATTTGCGCAGCGAGATGTCTGTTTACATTCGTTTTAAATTTCTGCATGTCAGAACTGTCGGGTAACAGGCGGAAGAGAGGGAATTCCAGAGGCCAGCAGCACAAGGAAAGAAGCTATTTGAGTAGAAAGCTCTACGGCATCTGGGGACCTCCACAGTGAATGGATTGGATTTAGTTGATTGTCGAATTAGTCTAGTGAATTTACGTCGAGGAGGCACCAAAGTTGCCCATTCATCGGAGCATAATCCATTGAAGTATTTGTAAAACCAGCACAAGGATGCTACCTTACACCGATGGGACAGGGACTGGAGCTTGGTTGACAGTAAGGGACCTATTAGGTTGGCGACTCTTTTTTGGATCTTGTCAAGGAGGGAGAGACTAGTAGATGATGCATTGTGGCAACAATACTCCATGTATGGACGGATGGTGGTTTTGTAGAGATACAGGATAATGTCAGGTGTGAGAAGTTTACTAGCACGGTAGAGGGAGCCAACCTTCTTTGCGGCAGCCTTGGCAATGTCTTCATGTTACCTGTGAAGGTTAGGCCGATGAGTTTGAATGATGAACTCTCATGTAGGATGCTATTTGCCATGACAATCGGTGGTTGGAGAGGTTTCTTGTAGTTATTATAGAAAGGGAGCTTTGTCTTTGCGGCATTAAAAGTTACCGACCATTTACTACTGTAATCCACTACAGCCTGGTGGTTATTTTCTAAGGATTCAGCCATTTCCTCGGATATGATCGCGTCTATTTTGCCAACATGGCGAGAGTAAAACGTTGTGTCGTCAACAAATAAACCAATCTCAGACACTATGTCATCAGGGAGATCGTTTATATAGATCAGGAACAATAAAGGTCCAAGGATAGATCGCTGGGGTACACCAGCATTTTAGTCATGTTGCTTAGATGAACGACGATTGAGGACAACCTGGATTTTTCTTTTGGTTAGGAAGGATCTATTTATATTAAGTAATTTCCCAGTAATACCGTATGAGCGTATTTTCAGGAGTAGCCCTTTATGCCAGACCTTGTCAAAGACCTTGGATATATCAAGCGCTACTGCCCTAGCTTCACCTGCCTTGTCGAGTGTATGATACATGCGTTCAGAGATGCCCGTTAGAATGTCTGCAGTAAATCGTGCTTGTCTAAATCCATACTGGCGGTCAGATAGAAGTTTAGCATTATCTAAGTGCCGTACTATCGCTAGATTGATTAAGGATTCAAAGATTTTAGCAAAGATCGGCAGTAGACTGATTGGGCGGTAGTTCTGAGGATTGGTTCTATTCCCAGAATTCTTGTAGACAGGTACCACAGAGGCAATTTTCCAGCTATCGGGGAAGTAAGATTCAGCTAAGCATTTATTGTAGAGTTTGGAGAGGATGGTGGCCAGTTCAGTAGATCATTTCTTTATTACTATTACTGGTATAAGATCAGGCCCACAAGCTTTGGAGGTGTCAAGGTGTTTTATGATGTCTCTGATCTGGCATGGGGTGATGACAAGGTTATCAAGTGTGGTTTCGGTCCGCAATGGGAATTTGGGGAGGGGGTGTCCAAAGTGGAGTTAGAAGCGAAACGTTGGACAAGTAGTTCAGCCTTATCAGTGGCCGTGCAAACGACATCATTGTGGTTTGATAGTGGGAAACTCGTTGATTGACTATTGTAGATTTTCCAGAAATCACGAGTACCTAGTTTCTGCGACTGAATGCGTTTTTTTGTTAACTCATTATACCTTCTCTTCGCTTCGCCTATCACGGCCTTGCAATTATTTCTTGACTCTATAAATTCATGTCGATTAGTAGTTGACTTATGGCGGCCGAATTTACAGAATGCTTGTTGCCTCTCAGCAATGGCAGCTGTACATTCCGATGTGAACCATTGGGGAGAGTGGGGCTTGTTAACGAATTTTCGCACAGGGACGTAGGCTTCAATGCCTGCTTTGACCCATTCAGTTAATTCATTTGCATACTGGTCGGCAGGGAGTGAGAAAGTTTCCCTCCATGGGGCGTCGCTCATGTGATCTCTGATTGACTCAAAATCAGCCTGCTCGTAGTAACTCGTTGTTTTGAGCAAGAGGTTCATCAGCTTTTGGACGACTTTTTAGGGTGATATGTATCATTAGCACAATGTGATCAGCATTTCTGAGTGGGCTATGAGCTTGCGTAACACAAGCCTCAGACATTGAGGTCAAGGAAAGGTCTAGAAGTGAGACTTGCTTGTCTACTCGATCGGGAATGCGGGTCGGGAAATCGACAGTCTGAGAGAGGGAGTGAGCTAAGGACAAATTATACGTAGAGTTGCCGACTGCGTCAGTAAGGCTGGAGAATCCCAACTAGTCACGATGGTGGGCATTACAATCCACAAATACATGAATCTGGGCATTCTAGGCAATTAAGAGTGCTCTATCTATGCTTTCAGAGACAGAGTTTAGCAGAGTACAGTCCTTGATCGAAGGGGAACAGTATAAGAAATATAAATAACTGAAGCTGTGATGTATAGTCAATCTAAAGCACATCTGATTCTAACCTATGTTCTTTAGTCAGAGGGAGGGTGTTCCGAACATAAACTCCTAGCCCGTGCATATGTTTGTCAGAGTCTTTACGGTAGAGTGGGAGGTAGTCAGTCATGTAAAAGTGGTGAGAGGAGATTGAGGATTGAAGGTTAGTTTCACTTAGAGCTAGGATATCCGGAGAGTTTTTCAGGAGAAAGGTTTCTACGTCGTTGATATTGGTTCTAACTCCCCATATATTTGTGAATGTGAGCCTAAAGGGCGGAGGCAAGAGTGTTTTTTGTTGGGTGTCTGGGTTAGTTTTGCTTTTATTTTTTTGTAATGACATATTTGTTTTGATTATAGAGTGGGTTGGCCAACGTAGGTGTTTGTTTGGTGCCAATAAGCTTACACAACCATTCCATTAGTCGCGACCTAGTCCATAGGGATTGACTCCTCGGGGAAAGCCCACCGGAGATAATTGCAGGGTCCCTTTCCACGGTATTATGCAACTGATGATGGAGTAGCCGTTCTTAGCGCTACCCAAGAGTTTGGGCTCCTGTCTTGTCAGTCGGAAACAGCAGCCAGACAAGCTGTCTAACCTGTACCCTCAACCTGTCGGAACAAGAGAGACCCAGACTGATCATGTAAGACTTAGTGACGAAAAAACTTTCCCCAAGTTGCCCAAATAGAGAGAAAGAGAACGGCGTTCATTGTCCTAGTAAGGAAACGCGGCTAGGCACTGAGTGTTTAGCGGCTGGCTTATGCGCCTGGCTAATAGACAAAGAAGGAGTGCAAGAGCCGGCAATAGACAGAACCTATCTATTCCTTAAGCAATTGTAGGTTTGCAAACCGGATATTTTGTTCGAGATTCCAACTCTAGGAGGGTTGTCGATCAGGACTAAGGAGGCATCCCTCCTTAACGGTTTGCTGTCACGGTGTAAGTAGTTGGTAGCAAGGTTTTATTGTCAGAGATTTCCTTCTCTTAGATGGATAGCCTTACAAGGTCTTACGGGTCTAACACTCCGAGAGGGAGAAAATAGCCTGCGCCCGTGTAATAGTCGGGTATTTCTTATCCCCTGCAGGCTTAAAAAAAAGTAAAAAGAAGACTACCATATATATATATATATATATATATATATATATATATATATATATATATATATATATATATATATATGTACATATGTAGATAGAATAAGTTCATTGTATGCTAAAGAGGGAACAGAGAGTTGAAAATAGGTTACTCTCTCGCAAGTAAGTACAAATAAGAGAAATAAGAAAGAGAGGCAACACTTCAGGCCAGCATGGGATTTCAAGAATTTCGTCAGTGGGAAATCAATAGACAGGCAAAAAGACAGTATATATCAATAATTAAACACATTTAGGTCAAGCACATAAGTAAGTACATTCATATAAGACACATTAAAATTTGGAGATAATGGTATGTGAGTAGCCAAAAGTATGGAAATCAAAAAATAAAGAATAAAGAATAAATATAAAAAAATAGAAAGAGCTTATCTTTCCATCAGATTAACATTGAGAAGTAGCTGGTCGATTGGCCGTTTGGCCTTGAATGACTGAAGTCGGAGAGTCACCTTTTTGAGGAAGGAATTAGACGGAAGAGGAGTATCTCTTTTTTTCAAGCAGTTGGGAAGACATTTTTATTTATTTTTTTTGCTACCATAGTAAGGTACTTTTTTATTTATTTTTATCCTAGATGGATGATCTAACAAAATCTATGGGTCCATCTCGCCGAGTAAGGTAGCATCGCGCTTAGGTACTATACCAGGTATTTCTACACCCCGCTTATAATATATATATATATATATATATTTATTTATTCTGGTACAGAAAAATTAGTACAACATTCGTACCGTCGGTTTCAAGCACGGAAGGTCTTACCCATCCGGCTCTCTTCAGCTTCTGTTGTCATCTGTTTTGGAAATGTGAGGTCACATGACACTCTTGTTGGGACGCGTTATTTGCTCAGTGTGTTGTGTGTGTTTGTTTAAATTTGAATTTAGTGTCATAAGACCGTTGAGATTTAAAACACGGGAGAAGAAAGAGAATTCAAGATTAAAGGGAATAAAAAGGGGAATAAAAAAGGGGGGTAAAAAATAAAAAAATATATATATGAAAAAATATATATATATATATATAAATAAATATAAAAAAACATATATATATATAAAAACATTTTAATACTAAGAATAAAGGAATAAAGAAATAAAAAAATGGGTTAAAAAATATATATATATATAGAGAATAAATTGTAGAGAATAAAAAAGAGCGAGAGAGAAAGAAAGAATAAAAATAGAAAGAATAAAAATATATAAATAAAATATATAAATATAAAGATAATAATAATAAAAAAAAAAAAAAAAATAATAATAAAAAATAAAAAATAAAAATTAAAAATTAAAAATTAAAAATTAAAGATTAAAAACAAAAATAATAAAAATAAAGAAAGGGTTTCTCTGAAATTCCCGTGAGCCAAATTGTGAATTTGTATCATTAGCCGTTATATTTTTGAAGGTATGCGTTCTAAAAATCGTTGATGTGTAAGAATCTCCAGATTGGAGTGATTTTTAATGAAGGAATTCGGATCTAAGGGAGGTAACTAAGATGGAAATATGAAATATTTGAGTTTGTTGAAATGGGTTTGTAAATTAATCTGGTGGTTGATAAAAGATAAAAAAATAAAAAATTAAATATTTTTGCATTTTGGTGAAAGTCGAAGTTTTTGCTCTTGGAATTTATGTGGATATAATTTTTTGAGTAATCTAGTGATTGATAATTAAATTAAATATTTTTGTATTTTTGTGAAGGTCGGAGTTTTTGCTCTTGAAGTTTAAGTGGATATAGGTTGATGAGGTGTTTGTTCGTTTTTATTGTGTTTATATTAGTAGAGGGGGGGTAGTTAGACATTATGTGAATCGGTCAGACCAGTTTATAAGCAATGCTTGCCTCTTGTGTACACATCCCTTGAATATTTCATCGCGGACATTTAAACAGGCTGTATTCGGATCGATGATAGCTTTTGAAATGTGGTATTTTTCAGCGTCACATAGAGGACATCTGTTTATGGCTGGAGAGAAGGATGGTTTTCTCTCAATTATTTTCCATTTGATGGTGAAGGGTGTGTTTTCTTCTTTAAGCTGCCATATTCGGGTCGCGAGTGCCGTATTAGCCTTGTTTTTGTATCTGAAGGAGTTTCTGTGTGCATATAGCCTTTGTTTGAAATTTCCCTTCGTCATCCCAATATATTTTTCTGCATTACTGGTATTCTGGTCAATAATAATCAAGGTTCCACCCCCTTCGAAATGACAAGACTGTAATGCATATTTACTGAACGTTTTACACAATTAATACGGTTAAAACAAACGAGTATACAATACAAACTATTTTTTATTTTATTTTGCTCTGCTTTTTTTCAAGTAAATACATAATATATACATACATACATACATACATACATACATACATACATACATAAACTCAACCCTTTGTACAATTGTAAATTATCGAATATTTTTTAATAAAATTATCGAATATTTTTTAATAAAATTATCAATATCTTGGAAGTTAGATAATTTTGAAATTCATCCTGTTATTATTATCCCGAGTATTCTTCAGGTTGGCATTGCACTCACACACACGTAATGCGATACACTATGGCCCGCTTTTTGAGTTCTGTTAACAACTTGCTAGATGGCCACTCAATTTGCCACTTACACGTTAATTCCCTCTCTCATTTTCAGACAATGTGTGGTGGTCACATCGGTACGCGCTCCAATAAATGAGACGTATTGAGGTCCGAACCGCTTGACTGGCAGAGATCGTCTCTTTTCATACTGATGATTCTTGGTTTGGCATGAAACACGTGTACATATGGATTGATTTGAAAATATTATTGATCAGTTTAAGTATAGAACAAGTCGTTATTTATAGCGTAATGTGATACTCTATACCCCACATATTAAGTTCTGTTTACGACTTGCTAGATGGTTGTCGAATTTACGATTCAGACGTTAATTCACTCTTCAATTGCCAGACAATGCGTAGTGAGCACATCTGTACGCGCTCCAGATACTGAGTCAAATAAGACTTTCGTGTTGGGCTTCTGAACCGTGTGACCGACAGGGATTATCTCCTCCCATACTGATGATTGCAGTTTTGCATGAAACACATGTGTAAATGGGTTAATCTAAAAATATTATTTATAAGTTTTTGAGCTGTTTTTTTTAGTTTTTCTTCATAAGTGACTTAACGTTCGGCATTGTCAGTTATTGAGGTCCATATTTTAGATTTTATATCTCCCCTGATGAACTGCCAAGCAAGTACCATGCGTTGGTAGCGAAACACGTGTAGGGAACAATGACTTTAGAAAATAAATACATAATAAAAAACATTTTTGCTGTGATGAATCTTTTTTGAATCAAATGTCTTGGTAAACTCTCCAAATATATATATATATATATATATATATATATATATATATATATATATATATATATATACCTGCCATAGTGAAAAAAGAAGGTATCTGGACTTTGTTTTATTTTGTGTTCATAATTATTGAATAATTTAATTAAATATTGCATACATAGTGCTGATGAATAAAATTATAAAACTATAAAATAACAAAATAATAAATAAATATTGAAAATTTTTTTTACAAATGTTGGTAGCCTTACTTCTTATATATATATATATATATATATATATATATATATATATATATATATATATACAGAATTGAAGAAATAAAATTAAAGAAAAACGTTTATTTGTTCTTTATGTAGTCAACTATGTCAAAAGCTGTTTCATTTATATTTCTCCCAGGATTAGTTTTGTAAAGTGAAATTTTATATTCAAATGAATTCATTTAAATTAATTAAAAAAGATAAAATGATCAATTCCTGATGCATATGACACCCTCACAAGTGACAAGTGAAGGAGTGACGAAGAAGCTGAACTCATTTGTGAAATATAATTGTGTAATATAAATCTTAACACTCATATGTTAAAAAATTACTCTCGATATAAGCATCATATACAGATCTATAGTGAATTTAAAGAAAAACTAAAATAAAATTCTAAGTTTTATTTGTTTTATTTGTAATTACACCAAAAACTGTTTCATATAAATTTCTCACGGAATTAGTTTTTGAAAGTGAAATTTTACTTTCAAATAAAATCAATTTATTTCATTCATTTGAAATACAAACACTTATTATGTAATTTCAACTGATTAAAATCGATCACGTAGGTTTAATATCAAACCAAGAAATCAGCTCGTCTGTGAATAATCTTCGATTTATATAATCATATTATATATTTTCTAAGTATCCGTTTCAATTTAGGATTTAGACACAATACAGAAATAAGCTAGTTGAAAAAGTATTCCTTTATATATTGCTTAAACTAAATAGTAACTTGTATTTAGAAATAAAAATAAGAAAGAAACAGAGCGAGACTTATCACACTAAGCAAAAAACTAAAAGTACTCGAGACTCATTTAAAAACGGGGAATTATAAACGAACGAAACCTCTCAAGGTAGTAAATTTACTTTCAGTAATAGAACGCAAATACTCGGGATTGTAAACAAAAAATGAAAATGGTTACCCGTGAATAAAAGGATTCTACCCGTTTTTTTTATATTGAGATGAAGAAATATGGCATTAAATAAATTATTTCAAGTAATGTTCCATAATACAAGAAAGTTTGGTTATCAAGTAAAATATGTCTTGTGTGCTTATTTTATTTTTAATGGATTCACAATAATGGTAGAAAAGTTTTCTAAGAATGGTGTATTCGTATTCTGTCTGGCACCGGAGGGGAAAATGGCTGATTCAGTTTTTGTTAATATACTCGTTATTTTTTTCAGCAAAGGCGCCCGAATGTAATCATTTGATCTTGTAAATATTGCCGGTATTAACACGTTTACTCTGAGAATTTTGTGCTTGCATCCTGTTTTGAAGATAAATTACCGCAACCAGTCTGCCACAAGGCCACGGGCTTTTAGCGTTCTCTTCGGTTACATGACACATGTTTTGTCTCGTAAACACTAACGTGGGGGACATTTGTTGTGAATACGCAAGGCAATTAGTTACTCATTAAACGAGTTTCGGTGCCTTGTTCGTTAGTATCACCCCAAGCGCCACCAGTCGTTCTTGCCACCGGACAGGGTTTAAAAAACAACATTTGTACATCTTTCAGATTCATAATGTATTATCTTTACTTTCGTCCGTTAATGATATTACGTATTATTATCGCCCGCTGTTTGATGTCACGTAAACACGCATACATAGTAATTTGTCGCGCGCATTTTATATTCGATTATATTATCACCAAATCCAGCTTTATGACTGTTGACCTGTGGTTTGAAGACTATGCGAAGTACTTTTCAAACTGTGGCCAGGCATACTTCTATTTATTTTCCTCCCACAAGGTAAGATGTGACACAAGGTCAGGAAAGTGGGATTGAAAAACCAGCGCTCGAGAATTTGAACACTCTGGTCATTTAAAAATTGCCTGGGCAGCCCCTTCGGCATTCCCCGATATGGGCGCCTCAGGCGATTAGCAATAAACTAACCCCTTCTCAAAGGGTGAGAAGGCAAAGCCTGGGGGGGGTGCACCTTCTAGAACTGCACAGGACGGACAACCGATAGACCGGCGTAAATCCAAACCCGAAGGTCCGGACTATACCGGTTTATTGGGTGGGGTATATTTATTTTTAAAGAGAATAAAATGACTAAATGCCCTAAACCTACGAGACTTGACTTGAATGCGCATCACAAAACATGCCCATTCACGCAGTCCACACACAATGACTCGCGTCAGTTTTCTTCTTCCTCCCTGTTCTCCTCACCTATCTTTAATATCAAACAAAGAATTAAGTTCCCCTGAGAAATAATCTTCGATTTATATAATTAATTGATGTGGATTAATCGCTTTTGATCTTCATCTAATTTACACACGTGTTCTATTACATTACTTTAGGTGTAGATATCTGTATTATTAAAACACTCGGGTGCCTGTGTGTGTTTCTCGCTCATACGTTACGTTGAAAAATACACATGTAGTTATATTTTATTTTGTACTCGCATGGACACCCGGCGTTGGCATAAAAATATATATATAAAAGTGAAAACGTGTGTGTGTGCTATCTTTCTTTGAAAATATCTCTCTCTACCTTTCTCTACCCCCTTTCTCTATCTATTTCTATACCCCTCCCCTCTTCTACCTCCCTTTCCTCTAACCCTTGTCTCCTCTTCTTCTCCCTCTTTCCCCCATTCCACTCACTTGACTTCCTGTTCTGTCCAAAGCAATGCTGAAAAAGAGTATATCATTTTGTAGGTGTGTCTTATGTAGTTTTTGAATTACTTCTAGCTGAAAAAACGCAAGCAAACAATTCCATATAAGTATTTTTATTCTATTTTAACTATCCATAACAGTTATTATAGTGTTCTTTAATTATTACATTTATAAATAAAAATAAATATTTAAACGCTCGTATTATTAAATAACACTTACAGAGTATCCTTGCGCCAACGTATTTACGTACAGGCGTCATTTGTCTTTGTAAAAATAATTTTGAAGGTGGTTGGGAATTGTGTTACATAGCGAGAGACGTATTGAGATGGAGGGGGTTGAGTGGCACATTAAAGGTCAGAGGTGGCCTTAAAGCGGAAGTCGATTAAAAGACGTAACTACCACCCGGGGATTTTTTAAATTTCAAGCAAAAAAGATGTGTCTGATTTAGGTGCTGTCCCCAATGAGAGCAGTGCGCACAGTGTAGTTAGGTGTAGCGAGACGAGCTATCCGTCTATATATCTGTCTGTCTTTCTCTCTCTCACTCATGCACAAGTGGACAGTTGCTCTGGTGTTTTATGTGGCTGTTTACCATTTTGAAGACACTTTTTTATAAGCATAAATGTCCGAGTGGGTTCATTAGCAAACTAAGCGAACCTGGGTTCACGACGACGACGACGACGACGACACGGGTGTATGATGGTTTATACACACATCCGTAAGTGAAAATGTAACAATTGTAAGCAAAATCAGGCGGGTTTCTACCTGATCCGGAAATTCTTTTTCTCAATCTAACAGACGACGCTTTCTGTCTCCTATACATAACCCTGATACGATCCATTCTTTAATATGTCATCCTAGCAACATAACCCTATATTCAAAAAGAATATCGTACATTTGGAACGTGGTCAACAATTGGCAACCAGAACGGCTTCAAAGACTAAATATGTCCTAACTTGAGCAGCGAAGGATGCGGGGGACAGGATTCTTGCATACGGCGGCATCAACAGGAAATACTGTTTAGTGAGGTTGGGAATTGTGTTACATAGCGAGAGACGTGTTGAGATGAAGGGGTTGTGGCCATTAAAGGTTAGAGGTGGCCTTAAAGCAGAAGTCGATTAAATCACGTAACTTCCAGCCGGGGATTTTTTAAAATTCAAAGATGTGATGTCCCCAATGAGAGCAGTGCACACAGTGTAGCTAGGTGGAGTGAGACGAGCTATCCGTCTATATATCTGTCTGTCTTTCTCTCTCTCACTCATGCACAAGTCGACATTAGAGATTTTTTTCAACCAATCCATAGTCGCTGTGCTATTTTCTATTTATCTGTATTTGGTTTATAACATTCTGGTACATGAAATTGGAAGGGTCAACATCCGCAGAACTCTGTATCCCATGTTAGCTATCAAGGATGCAACCCGCTTATCATGTACACTGGAATCTCTCTTCTGAACCCCACCAATTTTCTTTTTCTTTGATGTAATTTCTCATGGTTAAGTTGGTGTATGTGGCAGCGCCGGGCCAAGGGTTAATTTTCCTGTGATCTTGTCACAGAGATAATTATTATCTCTCATGTTCAGTATCAGACGCATAAAATGAATGACAGTAAGAGTACACCGAGACAAGTACAGGCATATTGCATAATTAAATATCAGAAAACGATTAGAAAAAATAAAAATATTAAAAATAAAAGAAATAAGATTTTATAAATAAATAAATATTATTGAAGACAGTTATAATATTATTAACATTTACCGCATAATTTCTCGGAGAAAAATTAACTTTGGCTAACTAGAAAAACTTCTGACATGTGCGGCATTCCTCGGCCACATTCCATTGGGACATTTTCTAATACATTATTATTGTTTTTTTTTTTCATCATCATCATCATCATCATCATCATCATCATCATCATCATCATCATCATCATCATCATCATCATCATCATCATTATTATTATTATTATTTTTTTTTTACTCACTAGGAGTTATCACACTGGTCATCGTCAGTGATCGCCCACTGCCAACAACCTGTGGTATTCCCTGGAGTCTGAGTGACAACAAGTCTCCTCAGACTTCCAGTATGCTCCACTTCTTTTCATTCATCACCGCTGATGACCTTGTGGTATCGCAACAGCCATCTATTATTATTATTATTATTATTATTATTATTATTATTATTATTATTATTATTATTATTATTATTATTATTATTTTTTATTATTATTATCATTATTAATATTATTTTTATTATCATTATTTTTATTATCATTATTATTTATTATTATTTTTTTTTTACTATTATTATTGCCATTATTATTTTTAGTATCATTATAATTATTATTATTATTATTATTATTATTATTATTATTATTATTTGATATAATAGTTATGCAATATATTGAATGTTGATAGTTTTGAATAGCATTTCGTTTCCGTTTAGTTGCACTCTTAGGATTGTTTAAGGAAGCGCTGTCTGGCAGGCTTAGCGATTAAATCAGATGAACTTGGGATAGCGGTAAAACAAATGAAACCAGTTAGTAAGAAGCGATTGTAAAGTTATCGTCAGTTATTGGCAAGGAACGAAGTCGACGACACGAATTAATATGGGTTCGTAGATCAGAACAAATAAGAGTATCTTGTTCTCTCCTTCCGTCGATGCTTCTGCTAAATGCGAGTCATAGAATAAACTATAAGTTATCTAATTGCTAGAAATATGGAAATTGCTTTCGTTTATCTCAGCGCGATAGAATTTTGTTCAGCTAAAGTACTTTTTTCTTATGAGTTTAATTTAAGTTTCTCCAATTGTTAGACCCCCTTCTCACCTCTCAACACTAGACAAGCATTGACCACCAGCACGAAGCGGCCGAGAACAAATCGAGATATGTAGTCTCACATTAGTAACAACCATATGCATAGTATAACAGGATGCAAAGTTGTGCCGATGACCATGGAATTCAACAAGGATTCCTAAGAGAACACAAATCTCAACAGAGACAAGTGTATAACAAAAATGCTTTCCTGTCAGCCAGTTTTCACTACTCTTAATGATATTACGATAGGAGAATCTTTTTGAAGAAGAATAATCTCTCATTACCCTATTTGATACTGCGTCTCATTTCAAACGGGTTTACCACATAGATCATAGGGAGAAAGAAATGTTATTTTCGGACTTGTTGGGCAACTATTAAAGAGACATTGTGTTAAATGTATTTTTGGTTGACAACAAGTTGACAATTTAGCGTTTGTAGTTCGTAACTTTTATTGTTTACTTCAACTAATTGTTTACTTTTAAAATTGTTTTTTATTATGCTATACCTTAAGGTAGCAGACTTTTAAGTTCAAGTGAAATGCCGCTTTTGAGCTTGTTCGGACATATAAAATAACAATTAAAACAAATAAATAAATAAATGTTGTTTTCTTGTTACATCTCTTCCGTTACTTTTTCGTTACTTTTTCGTTACTTTTTCGTTACATTTTCGTTACATTTTCGTTACATTTTCGTTACTTTTTCGTTGCATTTTCGTTACATTTTCGCTACATTTTCGTTACTTTTTCGTTACTTTTTTTGTTATTTTTTCGTTGCATTTTCGTTACATTTTCGTTACATTTTCGTTACTTTTTCGTTACTTTTTCGTTACATTTTCGTTACATTTTCGTTAGTTTTTCGTTAGTTTTTCGTTGCTTTTTTGTTACTTTTTCGTTGCTTTTTCGTTAGTTTTTCGTTGCTTTTTTGTTACTTTTTCGTTACTTTTTTGTTATTTTTTCGTTATCTTTTTATGCTACGAAAAAAAAAATAAATGTTGTTTTCTTGTTACATCTATTTCGTTACTTTTTTGTTACTTTTTCGTTACTTTTTTGTTACTTTTTCGTTATCTTTTTATGCTACTACTGTCATATATTTGTAAAGGAAATCACACGTTTTTACTGCACATGCGTGAGCCTGTTCATTATTTTTTTGCGTGGTTTAGAAATAATTGAAAACATTTATGTTCCTCTGCATCCATTAATAAGTTGGCCTTCGCATTTGTCATCATTTTTTTGTTTAAAAATGATTATTACCGTCAAACGAGACGGATCGATTGGGTCAATATATATGAAAAGAGACGATATTTGGGAAACAGCCTGTCGTCTGTTGATGATAATATTTAATAGAATATGATAGTATTGTCAATGACTTCCTTGATCTTCATTATCTTCATGAGAAACCTCTCTTCCCTTTATCTACTAGTAGGAATACGAACGCAAGTCATCAACAGAAAACACACTCACTCACACATTAATTCTATATCTTATTATTATATATAAATCAAAGTGAGATTTGTCTCCATTCCTTAGACTGAAATTGATTAATAAACAAAGGCTACACTAAAAACTGTTTCCCCATTCATTTTTGCCCATAATCCTTTTAAATCACATTATTCAGTTAAGCTATGTAGTACATGTCAATATACTTTCGTCTTAAAAGTTAGCTGAGTTTTAACCCTCTCGTTAACATTTACTATAACCACCACCCAATAGTCAGAGGTTATTTATTTAGGGAGATACATAATTTTCGCTCTATCGGGTTCTAGCTCTACCCGATACACATCTATTAATAATGGAGATTATGTATCTATCGGTCTGTCTGTCTGTCTGAAGCCGAAACTCCATCAGAGTAATATTACTATTTACTTAGTCTGCCAGCTTCATTATATACTACTACAAAACCGCCGTAAACACTATGCGCATTTCTCAATTTACATAATTAATTGCTTTTAAACTTCTAATAAATTAATATTCGCTAATATATACTCATGATTGTTTTCTTCAGATTTCCACATGTATTTACGCTATTTTGCTCCCTAATAATCTTACGTATGAATTATAATTATTTTTTTAATTCTATATATATATATATATATATATATATATATATATATATATATATGAAATGAGTTACGTAGTTAATCTATCTACTGCGAAACTGATTGAACAGCCCGCGTTACTCCATTGAATCGGTTACCTCTCTCTTATTTTTCAGTATGGACGCAAGACGGGCGCGTTATTTAAAATGTAAACAAAATGCTGGCATTTACCGTGTTACTTCTACTCTGATTTTTTTTTTTATTAAAACGTTCTGAGTTTTTTTTATTTTCTTAATCTTATTAGTCATTATGTTTTAAAACACAAATTTATTGAATCAAATTGTTTAATTAAAATAATAATTGACTTAAAAATTACTATTTTAAAAACACACACACATTATAATGAATTTAGTTTGGGTAACCTTTTTTTCGAGAGCATTTAAAAAACTATTCGTGTTTACTGTATTTGATTTTTAAATGGTTTTATTTTAGGAACACCTTTTTTCCGATTTGAAAAACTTCCAATATTATCATTTTCTTACTATCTTAACTGTGTTTATGTTTTTACCTTTTACGCTGTAAAGCTTTTATTTACAAACTGCTTTTATTATTCCGTGTTTTATTTATTAATATAAAAAATGTGATTTTCTTTTCTTTTCTGTTAACAAAAGAAATAACACATTGTACTGGAAAACTATATAACTGATTTTAGAATGAAATTGTTTGATTAAAAAATGTTATTTAACAAACACACACACACACATATGTATGGGGGATAAAAAAAAATTCGGGGGTCCCAAAAATTTTTTTTTTCTTAACTAAAAATATTTCTATGTATGGGGGGAGGGTAAAAAATGGGGTGGGGTCGAAATTATTCTTTATTTATTTTTAACTAAAAATATTCTTGGTCGGAAACAAAACAAATCAATGTCTAACCACCCAAGAAATATGGCTGGGGCTCCATTAGTTTACGGGTGAGCGTTCATTTCTGACGCGGCAGCCTAGCAAAAATATGCGACCAGAGGGAACATATATTTGCTAGTTATAGTAATAATCTATCACATTTACTAACATTAACACACATAACATATGATAAAAGGTTCACGACTAATTAGTTAACTCATAGCACACGCATACACTTTATTAGTCGAATTATTTTCATTAATAACATTTTTAAACATTAAAGATCAACCTTTAATACAATTTCAATAATGTAAACAGAAAAATATTTCGCCTACTTTTACGCATACGTGCAACCATACATTACAGTACATTCGTCATTATTAGGGCTTAACAATGTTGTTCCATTTCTCTTGATCGATTTTATCCCAAATCTCGACGAATATAAAACGAAATGAGTGAATCTGTTATTTCCTTGTGTGTACGTACGATAATTAACGGTTATAAATGATTAGAAAATTCGAAAAATACAAATAAACCAACTTTTCGTCACAAATGTGTCTCTCTCGCATCTTACTTTCGACTCAAAAAAAGGAAGAAAGAAAAAATAAGAATAAAAAATATGTATGGTTTATATATTTAAACGCAGTGACAACTTTTATTTTACCGCCTTGATATTATGGTTTAGCGCGCAGAACTAACAGACAAAAGTTCTAATTTCTAACCCCAGACTGACCATATATAATTTTTACTGTGAATTTGTCCATAATTGACCATAGTCATTTCAAATTACAATATTAAGCGGGTTGTCTTCATTTGCTATTTTTTCTATAATCTACGTAATTTACGAAAATTAGGACACCAGACGACACGCTAGTATGAATATATATTACAAAGATAGCTGTGTGTGTCTGTCGATATTTGTTCGCTCGAAGCGGCATGAGAGAGACGTTAGTAGGTAAAGAAAGTACCATGAATATACATACATCCTCTTTTCTCAGTAAGTAAGCACAGAACCAAAACATGCATGCGTAACAACCGAACGTGAAAAATCGTGCGTAATGGGTATTGAGTTTAAAACAAATAATTAGAGAGCATGTTTTGTTATGTATATTTTAAGAACATCATTGGAAAGAAGATTGTGGATGTGTGTGTATTATTTGTAATTTAAAACATAACTTTGATAAGTCTTTTTATTAGATGCGTAATTGCTGATAGGCGTAGTGGTTAATATGAAGTGAGCGAAGGCACGGTGTAATACAGAAAAATGACCCTAATTAAATTTCTACCGTGCGTTTTGTACAGTATTTTGGGTAAAACTATGAGGACTTATTACTATGGAGGTGTTAGTCTTTATCTATCCCTACGCTAAGTAAGCAAAGAGAAAACGGCTCAGCGGATAAAATGTTAAAATCGGTGAATTTGAACGAAACTAAATAATTTTGGTAACACGTACCAATAATCCGAGCAAAGTGCATACGAAGTAGAATTGTATATGCAGTTTCCGTTTATTGAGATATACCGGCCAAGTAAATAGTTGAACCTCTTACTTTACTTTATATGTAAGATGAACTGCACCGCAATAAAAAAAATAGTTGTACACTAAAACTCCTATGCTATAAACTGTTGATCTGTTCATATCGTAGGATTGGCCATAGCGTAGGATAAGTTAAATGACCTTGAAACATTTTTATCATTAAAAAATATAGAAAATAAGTATAGGTCTGGCTTTAGCCAGACCTATACTTATTTTCTATAAGGATAATTAAAGAAACGGTATGTAAACAAAATGGATTTATTAGGAAAATGACTATTGATCAACACAAATAGACATTACATGCCTCAATATTAAACATAATTGTTAATAGATACTGCATTTATATCACTGCACTAAAATTATTGAATATCCTCATTATTTTCCAAACCATTTCCGTTCAATGATTTCATTGAGTCTTTTATGTTTTGTCGAAATTTGGACATAATGTTCAGTTCCATTTTCTTAATTAACATTTTCTTTGTGGAGCAGGACCCATCTCTATATCGTAGTTATTAAAGCAACACTTTTCTCCAAGAATGTTAGAAATGAATCTGTATTTTTTATGCAGTTCCCCATGATATTTTCTCTGTATTAATTTATAGAAATATACCAATTAACTTTATAATTTGCTTTTTTTACATTTCTAAGCTTAGTCCGTATCATAAGAAGTTCATATTTAATTTTGTTCACAGCGTAGGAAGTTCATAGCCTATAGAGTTCATAGCGTAGGGGGTTTACCGTAGTTCTTAAATCTACATATGCGCGATAGTCAATAAAGAACCGTACAACACCTAAGGAAATAGTTGCAAATAAATGGTCATTAATGTTTATAATTCTAAGAATAGATAAGTACTTAAGTCCTGATTAGTTTTACTTATTTAAAATATCTTGAAGCTGAATCGTGAGAAGAAACTATGTTTGTGATATTCCTTGTTTATTTTCTGATTCGTTTTCAAATGAAGAGATGTTATCGAGCCTACAGGAAATACATGATTAAGTATTTAATGTTTGCCAGGCTTATCCAGTTGTAATGAATCAGAAAAGACTACACGCTTCAAGGTAGCGACTTAATCATTGCGTAACTTGACAAAAGCCCGAGGGAATGACGTGACCAGAGTTCAATTAACTTGCTAAGATTGTTCAGCCGGTTTACCTGTCGTCATTTAAACAGCATCTTTTGAGTCTCGCTTGGTATCTCACTCGTCTATCGAGTATGACATAACGAGGCTCGTATTTGAATAGAAAAGTTTGAGTGACACTTTTAAGGGTCAGAGGTCAAGTTTGAGTGACACTTTTTAGGGTCAGAGGTCAAGTTTGAGTGAAACATTTTAGGGTCAGAGGTGACACTAAACAGAAGTTGCGAAACCATGTTATTTCAGGGCGGAGATTTTCTATCTCTGTCTGGTGATACTTCAGAGACGAAAAACGTATTTAAAGCGCCGTCTTCGGGAGGGGCGATCACAATAATAACGAGATGTAGCTAGGCGAGCTATTCGTCTATCTGTCTTTCTGTCTGTCTGTCTCTCTCTCTCTTTCCCTCTCTCTCTCTCTTACACGTGTACGAAAGTAACCTGTCACTGATATTGTTGGTGACTGTTCTTCACTTTCTTATACAATTTTTATTAAACATCGACGTCCGAGTGGGTTTGTTAGCTGACGAATAGAACCTAGGTTCCTGACGACAACGACTACACGGGTGTATAATGGTTTATACACGCACTAGTAAGTGAAAACATAACGCGATATCTCCAGTACAAAAACCAGTGACTATTTTGATTATCTCGACTAATGAATGTCAGCATATGTTTAAGTTAAAAAATCTGTTATAGTAAATATAACATAACACTACAGTATAATTGACTAACCATTATTTTAATCAGTATTGTCGGGATGATTCTGAGACTTCTAGACAATCCCACAGAAGGGCTAGAAATGCCTGCAAGAGAGCAATTTCTTAGGCTAAGTCTAGCTATTCTCAAAAGATTTGTGTCTCTATCTCATCTCAAAGGGTTGGCTCTTGTGATTTTTAAAGTATCTACAATAGTGTTATTAATAGTAGCAAGTCTGCTATTCCTCCTTTTTTAATGGTCCGCAGGTTATTTAATCTTCTAAGGATAAGGCTGATCTCTTTGCTTGTATTTTCGCTTTTGCAGTCTATAGATTATGTTATTATAACCCCAAAGATGGTTGCTAGGGTTCTTTCTGATCTTGACCAGTCTACAACTTACGATCCTGATTCAATTCCTGTACTTTTTCTCAAGCATTGTGCTCCTGAACTCACTTCTATCCTCTCTAAATTTTTCAATCCATGTTTGTCACAGTCCTGTTTCGTTTCTTGTTGGAAGGGGTCCTCTGTTGTCCCTATATTTAAAAATGCTGGTGATCTATCAGACCCAACTAAGTATCGTCCTGTTAGTTTCCTCTCTGTTATTAGCCAAGTTTTTCAAAGGTTGGTCAACGGCAAGCTTGTTCATTTAGTGGTGTCCAGTATGACTTTCGTGGTTTTCTTTCAAATGCTGATCTTTTTACTGTTGTAACTTAGCGTATCTGTCGGTTTATGGATAATTCAAGAGAGATTAGAGCCATTGCGCTTGACATTTTGAAGGCGTTCGACATAGTGTGACATGCTAGTTTGTTACACAAACGTCAGGGTTATGGTATTGGTGGTGAGGTTTTTGACATTATTAGGACTTTTCTTTTTGATCGAAGCTTGCGAGTAACTTTGGACGGTGCCTCTTCATTTTATTTTTCTATCAATGCTGGTCTTCCTCAGGGCTCTATTCTAGGTCCAGCACTGCTTCTTATCTATATAAATGATCTTCCAGAGAATATTATTAAGAAAATAAACATCTATGCTGATGATAATCTCTCTATTTTGGTGTTGTTTCTATCCCGTCTCCCTCGGATCAGTCGAAATATGAAGCTGATCTAGAAGTTGACCTGGGTTCAGTTGTTGATTGGGGTACGAAATGGCTTGTGTCGTTTAATCCAGATGTCGGATAGCCTTCTACTACAATAGCTTCTTTCGTCGAGCTGCCGGCCTTTGGAACTCCCTCCCTGACCCCCTTTTCACCAAATGTACCGACATGCGAAATTTAAAACTAATGTCAACAAACATATAGCTGCACAGCTCCTAATTTAGGATGATTCCCTAAAATGTCACCCTAATTCTACGTCTACAGTGGAAACTTAACTTGTTTGAGGTGAACTCAGTAAAAAAAAAACTCTGCTCGTGTCTTTCAATCGTAGGCGTGTCTTTTTTCTTAGATTTTCATGGATTGCTCTGCTCTTTAGAAGAAATTGACTTTGAAACTTCTTGGTCTTTCTATCTTTTCAAATCTTTTATGGGGTTTATACATTCGATCCATTGCTTTTTCTGCTTCTGGTAAAGTCGTTTCTCTCTATAGCTCCAAACACTATCTCACACATGAGGCTTATAAACGAAGAAACGGATGTCTGTGGATTAGCATATTATATATATATATATATATATATATATATATATATATATATATATATATATATATATATATATATATATATATATATGTGTGTGTGCGTGTGTGTGTGTCCGAGTTTCTGAGAATAGCTGGCGTTACTTTAAGATTACTAGAATTTATACCCCAGTTGCTGCTTTAGTAATAAGAATGATTAAACAAGATGAAATATTTAGATAATTAAATAAAGCAATAACCCGCCATCTTGGTGCTTTTAAGTTTCATCACATTAATCAAAGTAGATTGATAGAGCGAATTCAAAACTATATAATACATTCTGTATAAAATGTTTAGCGTGTAAAAATAGTACATACAGTGTTATATATATTTAAAAAATGCATGTATGCATGTAAAATATTTTTATTTTGAAATATTTTAAAATGAAACTAAAATAAAAAATTAAAAAATACTAAATAATAATATAAACACAAAAAAATCTAAATAACCAAAGGGGGTGATAGTAGTATGATATATTCGTTTTGAGTCTATAAATATGCAGTAGTCTTGTAAATACACAAACACATTTTTTTACAAAGATGACCAACACATTTTTGATAACAAATAGGTTAGAAAACAATTAATCTATAACAACAAACTAGATCTGATACCCGTAATGGTTTTGTACTTGTCTTTTAAGGGAGAGGGTGTCTGCTTTGAAGGGTATGAGAGTCCCAATCCTGTCATGTATTTGAAATATTTTCTGGACCAAGGTCGTATACTCTTTAAAGAGACCTCGTATATATACATGTGTGTGCGTTTGTGTATATCTAATACATGCGTGTGTGTGATTTATAATTAAAACCCTAAGTTTGAGAGTCCCAATAAAAAAACGCTTGATTTTAATTCTTACAAAGATACCTCTCATGCTCATTTTTTTTTAAAATAAGCCTTTATTATATTAGCATACACATACATTTTCGCATAGGTTGAACAACGAAACACATACATTTGTGCAACATTCTATTACATGCATATTTTTCATTTAATACTAAAGGTACTACTTAGAAAAGTCTTAAAAAGTCTTAATAAGTCTTATCAAGCAGAAACACTCCGTGTTATTTAAGAATATTTGCCTAAACAGAAAATATGCGGCCTAAATAAACACACAATATATATATATATATATATATATATATATATATATATATATATATATATATATATATATATATATATTACTTTTATCTACACACGTATACGTGTAATCCGTACGGGAATCGTCAGTGTAGAGAAAAATTATTCACACCGGTCTCGAACTCTGGAATCTGAGTTATATTTCAAACTAAAATTTCAACGTCCTTTCCCACAAGGCCGTTGCCAATCACTCGCTAAATCAGCATAAGAGTAATCCTACTTAAAGGCAGCTGACGTAAAGAGTTCAATTTGTGAAAGGAACATTGTACTGAAGCCACGATGACAGCTGTGATAATGCTACTCGCTAGAGAGACCAGCTTATATTTGGGGCAACGAATAATTAATTATAAATATTTGCTTTTTATTCATATGTATATAAGTTTCACCCTGTCGGGAATCGATAGTGTAGAGAAGAATTATCTACACCGCTGGTATATATATATATATATATATATATATATATATATATATATATATATATATATATATATATATATATATTAAAATAAACATAGTTTGAGTATCCGACAATATTTTCAGAACTTCTTCGGCTCCTCCTCAGAGGTTCTGAAACAATTGTCGCATACTCAAACTATGTTTATTTTAATATAAAAAGCTCTAATATATATTGAGCACTTTTGAAAAGTATTGGGTTGGTTCATTTTGTTAATATTTGAACTTAATTAATTAATTCATATATATATATATATATATATATATATATATATATATATATATCATTCAGTTGACAATAAATACATCTCATTCATCCTTGTTCTCAGGTGGCTTTTAGCCTTGATAACTTGTGTTTCATTAGTAAAAGCATAAAAAATAACATGCCGGAATGTATTATTTAAGCTGATGTTTTAAAATGGTAACAATGGCTACACTTTTATTGAAATGTTCAATTCTGAACGGTTCGCCCGTTTCTAGAGACTCGATTTAATTGAAGAACGCATTAAGTAGTACGCCAAAAATGAAGCGATGGGAGCACATATACGCTGATGAGACCCATGCTTGGCTTTTCGGGGCTGACAGAAATGAAGCTATCAGCATTTGCTCGAAGAGTCATGTCACGTCACATTCTAATTTGACTAGGGCCACCGTCTCTTCTACGCATGCGCACTTATCAGCAAGCATGGCCTTCCGGGTAGTTACGTAAAATGATGACCGTCGACGCACCTCGTTTATTAACGCGGAACGATGTTTGTTTGCGGAACGATAGAGATATACCTACATAGGATTATATACATACTAGCTGACGTGCCCGTCAATGCCGGGTTTCTCGTAACCTTTGCTTGTGCACGTCAGTTTAAATGAATATTTTTTTTTTACCTTGAATCGCAATAAAAACAAACCGCGCGTGCGTGGTGGCCCTCTGTATGTGACTCGATGTGGCGAATGTAAAATGCAATACATTTGGGGAATTTGGGGAATTTTTGACCCCCCTTTGACCCCCTGGGGGCGCGAACCAGAATTTTTCTGAGGTCAAGGATGCTCATTTTATATCCAGATCAATTGCCCCTACACTTTGGCTAAGTTTCAGAAAAATTGAATGGATGGATAAAACGTTATGTGAGAAAAGGGTCATTTTTTGCCATTTTGGGGGCTTTTGGCCCCTGGGGCGGGAACCAGATTTTTTCCAAGGTCAGCGATTCAGAGAAATTCAATGGATGGTTGCGGAGAAAAATCCGGACGGACGGACATACCTCAAAACATAAGTCCCCCGATTTTATAAATCGGGGGACCAAAAATTTAAAGAAGCAAGTACACATTTATTCTGTATGTCGAGTTTAGGCATACATTTCTACTACAGATGAAAACCGCACTAGATGATCTGATAATTACCCGTTCACATGTCCTGGCTATCATTACAAACATGGACCCTTCCAAAGTACGTGGACAAGATTTTATCACTGCTGTAGTAATAGGGAAATGGTCTGCTGACCTGGACCCCGCCCTTTCAAAACACTAAATAGAATCCTGTTTCCCTGATAGCTACGAACCAAGCTCTAACTCCTGTCGTATCGCCGCAATGTTGCATCTTTGTGCTTGTTTTACAAGTACTTCCCTGCTAACTGTTTCGCTGACTGTACAACGTGCAGAAATTTAAATGTAACGTTATCAAGCATGTTGCTGCCTAATTATCCACATAAGTTCCTTCCCTATAAATCTGACCCTATTACAGTATGCCTTGTTTTGAGAAAACAAAAGTATTTTTAAACTTTAAAAAAGACAGTAGTATTTTTGCTATCATGTGGACAATCGCAGACTATGATGTAATTCAGTACAAAACAATCTTTGAATACGAATTCAGATTTTGGCGTCAGAGAATACTGATTACAGTTTCACTTAATAAGTAGTTAGGTAAACAATAGTTATCGGCGCTGACTATGAGCTAAGCTTGCCATGTTTGTGTCCTATCAAAGCTATTACATCACATTTACAAATATCTTTAAGAACAGTATGCATCTATCTCTTGTAATAGTGTAGACTTAACTCTCATGCAGGATAACTTGTCTATACTTAATTGCTTCTCCACGTGAGCAAAGTCTGACACAAGGTGAGAGACAGATAAAGTACAAAATCGACTTCGAAATTTAGTGGGAGATTATCTTTTCTCTTCCCTTTAGCCCCTCTCTCATAGAAAAGACGTTGCTAGTCTTTCTCTACTCTATCTGTATAACCATGGTAGGTGCTCGACTGAGCTTCAAGCTCTATTCCCCCTTCATAAACCCTTCTCAGCAAGAACTTGTCTTCTTCCTACACGGCAAAGAACTCTCCTTTCTTCTGTACCTAACATCAAACGGAACTTCCATGAACAGAGTTTCTTTCCAAGAACTCCGCTCCTGTGGAACACGTTATCCATACAGACTACAACATAGTCGTTTTCAAGCCTAATGTCAACAAATACGTGTCGAGTACTCCTCTGAGTTATTCATAGTTTTCAATCATTCTATAGTAGTGTTGCATCATCCAACAGAAAATCTCACTAACTTTTATCCTTATCCTCGAGTGGCTTTTGGCCTTTGTAAGTCGTAAAACATAAGTATAAAAAAGCTTTGACAACCATTTATATCTTTATCTCAGAACACTTTCTCGTGCCTTTACAAAATCGACTTCGGAATCTAGTAGAGGATGTCCTCTTCTCTTCCCTTCAGCATCTTTTTCACAGAAGAGACGTTGCTAGTCTTTCTCTACTCTATCTGTATTTCCATGTTAGGTCTTCGACTCACCTTCAAGCACTGACCCCATAAGACTTTATTAACAAAAACTAGTTTTGCTTCTAACACTGCAAAGAATTCTCCTTTCTTTCTCTAAACGGAAGTTTCTCTCCAAGAATTTCCCATCTTTCGAACACGTTACCCCGGAAATGTTTCCTTACAGACTACAACAAATATTAGTCAAGCTGTCCTGTGAATAGTATTAATTCACAGGACAGCTTCTCAATCCTTTCATAGTACTGTTCCATCATCCAACTGAAAATCTTACTATCCCATATCTTTGTGTGGCTTTTGGCCTTGGTAAGTGTTAAACCATTAATATATGTGATGAAAAGAAAACTCTTCTATTCCCTTGTATGCTTCGGAAGTGAATTACTTCCCTTGATCACTCTTTCTTATTTAGTCAGCCATTGTTTCTTGTAGAGACCAGATCCCTGCGTAGACCTTTGTCGAATAAAGCTTCTCTTAAGCAAACTCAGTCTTCTTAAACTCATTCTATTCTATCCTTTTTGACTGACTCATTACAATATATAAAAGGTCGGTTTAGAATGTAAAGTATATCCAGCTTCTAACAAAGGAGCACCCTGAATTGCACAAGAATAATTATTGTCCCAGTAGAGAAAGATTTCTTCTCTAAGCGAGAATAGTACAGATAGTATACTTTTATCCCAGTCCGGATGCTGAGAAGAACTAGTTTAGGAAGAAGAAAATGACAAAATATCATTTGTGACCTGGTATGTTTTGACACCGTGTACCGGTACATACATTATTTCGCAAACAGTGGCGCGTGTTCTCCACAATGTACGGTTCACTTGAGACACATTCCTGTATAGAGTCGTCTGATAATTTCGGACCGTCATCCTCATTATTGATATAATACCTGTGTATAAAAGTAATGTACATATCTCTCTCTATGTAACGTTACGTATGTGTATATGTTTATATATTTGTATTACAGGATTCACTCGTAAACTTATTAACCTATCATTAAGACTTTTTTTAACATCACTGCAAGGCCTAAGGATGGGTAAGGTTGGCTATATTTTGTTTGATGCAAAGATGGCAAAGAGACAGTGGAAGTCCTTCCTGGAAATACAGTTCAAATACACCATGCTATTAATGTCTGATTGAGAAACATGAGTGTATTAGATTTAGTGATATGGGAAAGTTTCTTAATCAAATATGAGAATGTTTTATGGATTGCAGGCACACAAAACATATCGTTCTAAAATATGTTTGAACTTTTGGAACTCATGCATTTGAAACATAAATAAGATAAATTCCAATTTTCTAATATTTTAATTTGGATAAAAACGGGATATATGCACAGAGTATTTTTATGTGAGTTAGACGAACTAATAAATACCATTTGAGTATGCGTGATTATCTCCATGAGTATATTTATATAGATTTCTGTATGTGTATGGGTATGTATTTATGTGTGGGTGTATCTAAGCATAGTTATATATATATATATATATATATATATATATATATATATATATATATATATATGTGTGTGTGTGTGTGTATGTGTATGTAAAATATATCCGTATATATGTATGTATTTGTGTATTTATTTATGTATGGATATATGGGTATGCGGGAGTAAATGAGCGTATTTATATTTATCTATGAATATATGGGTACTTTTATATATATATATATATATATATATATATATATATATATATATATATATATATATATATATATATATATATATGGTTATACACGTGTTGGTATCTGCATCTTGTTGATATGAGTTGAACTAACGGATGGCTGCGTGCATATACCGATAGAAATTTATTATTTGCAATTACAAAGTTACGTACACATTTACCTGCTTATATATATATATATATATATATATATGTGTGTGTGTGTGTGTGTGTATGTGTGTATGTTTAACTATAACCCTAACCTAACCCTAACCCTAATCTTATCTGCTTTTGAATTTGTATGCTTTAGTGTCATTTGACTTTTTACATTTTTCTCGCGACTGTCAAATTTCTTATATTCTATCAAACTAAACAAAGCATGTAACCGCGCCTTTGACGGAGATTCCCGAGTCAGTCCTGAGTATTTAAGAGTTTGAAGACAAACGCTACGAATACAAATTCGTAGCGTTTGTCTTCAAACTCTTAAATACTCAGGACTAACTCGGAAATCTCCGTTAATACTCAAGACTGACTCTTTAAGTACTGAAATCCTCTGGATGTCTATTCATTACAAGTATTCAATTTCAAATTCAAATAAAATAAATACTCTTTATTATCGAAGTATCTCGAAATTGTAAAAGCTTACGACGATTGGAATACTCACGTCAAAGGTTTTCGTTTTTCCCATAGCGGTATGAATATAAAGTATCATCCAAAGTTCTATCTAGTAGGTGTAGGGTGTAATATCTAGTCCATCTCCGATTTTCGGATCATTTATAATTTCCGATCTAAAATCCTGAATAATATTACAAAGCGACGTAGAATGAAGAAAAGTTAGTAAGAGATGCCGCCATATTTGATTTCCAGTTTGATTGACTGGAGAATACAATTAACAATGGTAATAATAATTATTTGATCCTAAAGTTACCTGGTGTCGTTGTTGCTCATCCTGTTCTGGAGACGACATAATTTACTCGGGAGAACACACAATTGCCAAATTAAAGCGAGGTGTCCTTATCAGGTAACATGAACAGCAGCGGTCCTTTTGGATGAAATCGTTCACATCTGAAATGTACCGTAATATTCCCGTCGGAAAACAAGACATCTCAATGGAAGCGATTTCGATTTAAATGGAAATCAGCATCTTCTTCAAGTTAAAGAATCAAAATTGAAATTCAATCTGAATCGATTACATGGCAAAAGAGAAAGGTTAGCGATTCTATGTTACATTATTAAACTGCTAAGAGCGGGGCTTTCCAAATGTGATGAGTTTATCAACACACTTCAATCACATAAACTGATTGACTCAAGATTTCTCATCATTAACTATAAACTATATATCTATATTTATATAAAATTAGGTATGTACATATGTTTATATATTTCTACAGAATCGATACTTTATTCTTAACAACCAATTTTTATTGTGGATTGTATTCGCATGTTCTTCAGAATAATAATTAACTCAACATTTTTTATCATTAACAATAAGCTATATATCTATATTTATATAAAATTAGGTATGCACATATGTTTATATATTTCTACAGAATCGATATTTAATTCTTAATAACCAATTTTTATTGTGGATCGTATCTGCATGTTCTTCAGAATAATAACTTAACATTTCTCATCATTAACCATAAACTATATATCTATATTCATATAAAATAAATTATGCACATATGTTTATATATTTAGATAGATTTTTGTAGGTAAAAAATGTCAAAATAAACTTTAATATTATTGGCGGAGTAGCCATAATTGTTGACGACAGGGAGACCGTTTTACCAAAACAAATAAACAAAAACAGGTAGAGGGGATCAAGAATCTGTTTCTTCAGTCTGAAAAAAAAAATTGGCGAATAAAGGTTAAAAAATTATTTTTTTAACCCTCATTTGCCAATTCATTTTATGGTTCTTTTGACCACGGTCTCATTTGTATTTTAACCCCACACATTTAGTCAACAATCACCTTGAAAAACGTCTCAGTAGAAATAATATCTTTTTATCATCCGTTCATTATTATTTTTTCTTTAAACCATGTTGCTAAGGTAAATAGGTTTTTTTTTCAATCTGAAAGTCGCCAATAATATTAAAGTTTAGTTTATATATTTCTACAGAATCGATATTTAACTCTTAATAACCAATTTTTATCGTGGAGCATACCCGCGTGTTCTTCAGAATAATAAACTGTACTTTACTTTCATTCTTTTCTGTAAATAATCCATTCGACTCGGAATATTTTTCATGTGGAAGCCATCTTTGTTATCAGCAGCAAATGCACCAACTGATAGTAAATACAAATCATGCTACATTCTTTCATTTATTACTAATAATTAACGTAATTTGTTTTGTGAGGAGATCAATCGCTAAAATCTAACGCATACAGATACATTTTCTTATACCAAACATTGTTAACACAACAAAATACTTCTGTTGAATTATACATTTTTATTATTTCAATTTTTCTAATAGTCTATTTTGTTTAAAATGTAAAATGATTACTAAATTTTCCATATGTATCACATGTATATTCGATTCTTCGTCGAATCATATTCAGGTGACAAAAAAAATAAATTAAAAAAATCTGGAGAAAAAATAAAATTTCAAAACAAAAACAACCATGAACGCTGTATGTTAGATTGTTAAAGAAAACAACATACCAGTGTTTGTTCGAGATAAGAGCTTAACAATTTATGTTCCAAGAGAGCGATAAAATTAGCGTCGCGGAATAAACTGCGTCTACATTAAATATTTTAAAATATTTTACTAGTTTGGTATGAAGTCTTATTTATAGATTTATAGATTGATAGATAGCTTCAAGTATTTTATTAAAAAGAATAGTTTCAGAATGTAATAATTTTGTGTTGTTAACAACAATTTGTCTAAATTCAGTAAAAGACAGTCGTGTTTTTTAAATACTGGTAAATTAAACTATAATTTAACAGATGCATAGTGAATCTACGTGAAAGGATTGTAGTAGTAAAACTTATCTAACCATTTATATAAAGTTAGGTATTTGTATATATTTATATTTTTCTATACTAAATAACCGATCATTATTAATTTTGGAACGCAGCTGCTAGGGGTAATGGTTGTTAATGTAGGCTACCTATATAGTTTGATTTAGGTTTATGCAAAGGAGCAAAGAAGGTGTGAAAGCTCTTCGTGAAAATTCAGATACCCCCGACTTGTGTGAAATTTTAACATCTAATAGACATCAAATAATACATATTTCCAAACTTTAAATTTCTTAGTAGTTTTTTTTTAATTCAGTGGGTATAATATAGGAACAATTTTCAATTTTAGAATTCAAATATTTCAAATTTGCATTAAATTTGATTTATAGTTATTGGACACTAATTAAGCAAACTTCTTTGAGTTTCCATCCCTTCTCAAGACCCGTTAAGATTCAGTTTTTAATTTTTGATATTTTCTAGAATCAATATAATGTAATGAATTTTGATAAACATTAGAATAAGTATTGTGGACATAATTTCGGTCTGAAGAGATGGACTCTCTGTGAAGAGTATAACCGAAACATGTATTCACATATGTAACCAATAATGTTTGTATAAATAAAATTATACTAAAGAACAGCACTTTTTATAAACACTTTAGTTTCAACGGATTTACATCTACAGAAACTAATACAAGACATGTACCATATATATATATATATATATATATATATATATATATATATATATATATATATATATATATATATATATATATATATATATATATATATATATGGGGTAAGGTACACGATAATTCATGAAATGCCGTGGTAGACGAAATGTATGAAAAATGACAAACGGAAAACAGGTTAAAATGTAGGAGTAAAACAAAAACAAGAGATTTAACCGGTTTCGTTCGTGTTAGCGAACGTCTTCAGAAAACGTTCGCTAACACGAACGAAACCGGTCAAATCTCTTGTTTTTGTTTTTCTCCTGCATTTTAACCTGTTTTCCGTTTGTCATTTTCCACACACACACACACACACACACACACACACACACACATATATATATATATATATATATATATATATATATATATATATATATATATATATATATATATATATATATATATATAGTCTCGGAAGTTTCTCAACCATTAAAATGTAAGTCAATTTATATTTTCACAAGATATGATAATTCCGAATTCAGTAACAATAAAATTGTAAAATCGCAGTTCAAACTTTATTGTAATTTTATTTAATACATTAATAAAGAAGTGTGTATGAAATAGTACTAATGATTCCCTTGAAATTATGGGTAAAGTGCTTATATTGTCCGCAACAAAAAGGAGTTCGAACATGATTCTCTCTAGAAATACGTTGGTTTTATAAAGTAAAATACATTATTGAAATACGTGTAAGATGTTTTGCTCCGAAATTGACATTAAATCACATAATGATATATATATATATATATATATATATATATATATATATATATATATATATATATATAAATGTTTATTTCCCATCTGTTTGTTGTTTTATTTGTTTGTTTGTCGTTTGCAAACTCCTTCTAAATGTTTTGTGAGATAGACACCCGTAACGTGTATATTTAAAATTAAATTACTGAGATTACTTGGATAAGTATATTTCATTTTGATCAAAAGTAGTACAGTAATATCACGAATCCCTGTTATCGCCAAGCATCTATAAAAAGGAAAACGACGTTTTTTCTTCTATTTGATGTATAACTTTGAAATTATAGAAATTAAAAAATAAGAATAGAAATCGTAATGTCGGTTCCGTTTTTTTAGCAGGTCTACACAGGTGTACTCGTTCATTTACGAGAAAAACCCCTGTGTGCATCTAGGGGGTTAAACTAACCGAGAATTATTTCCATAAATGTCACTTTACATCCCCACTCACTCACCCAATCAATGGTGAGTACATTCTTTTGCTCCACCTCAAAAGTGGAATGTTATGAAATGTGAAAATTCGAATAAAAAAGGGTAATATAATGTTATGGCCTGGGCAGGAGGACATAGGATTCTTCATTCAGTTTCGAGCAATGCTAGTTCTTCCTACTAGTATATTCGTAAAAGTATGAAAATATAAGAAATTAAATATATATGTTTAATTCTCAGATTTAAGTAAGTATTTTATAAGGAAGTAATATATTGTTTTAAATAGTAATATTTTTTTTTTAAATTTTGAACGAAAAGCTAAAGAAAATAGGTCCCTTTTTTACTTTAGGTTGCCAAATTGCCATATCAAGGAATGTGACTTATCTCAAATGAAAAATATGTATCAATTAATGTTAACCAAACGGTTTTACTACGAACCCTAAGTCCGAGTAGCAAGGTCGTAAAACCATACGATTTGTATGCGATTACGTGTGGTTTTACTACCTTGCCACTCGGAATTATGGTTAGAGGTAAAATTTGGTTAACATTAAAGGTTACGCAGTTTGCATGCAATTTTTACCTTATTGTAATGGCTATTCTTCTTCTTCAGATTTTTAAAATATTTATTTTTATACAGAAACAATTGGGGTTTGTCAATTTTTAACTGGAAAAATTATTAGTTAATTAATCACGTATATTTAGTAGAAATGAGTTTCGGCATTGTAAAATAAGTTTAGATAAGTTATCTCCCTTGATATAGCAATTTTGCAACCTAAAATAAAATTTAGTTAAAACCTGCACATACTTCGTGGACATTATGCACACCCATTTTGGCCTTGTGCCACATTTTTTTTTATTGTAAAATTTAAAAGAGATAAATAAAGGTGTAAAGTGTTCTTGGACTCAGTAGAGACCAGACATTGGATCTTACTCCAGCTGAGAAATCCGTTCTGACCCATTACTTATTGTTACCAGACCCTGTTGGGGTGGGTTGCTGAAGGAATATTTCTTTTTACAACCCCGACTGCTGCCGGCCCCATTCTAGGTATCACCCCATAAAATATTTTTCGAACTAACAGAACGTCAGTTTTTAATGTGGGAAAATCCAGCTGCCCCCCCCCCAAAAAAAAGGCACGTTGGATTGGGACACAAATAAAACTTGTCTATAGGGACTTTACCTCCACTGACCGAGAACAGAAAAGATGTATCGGAACAGATACTACACTTTGCAACTTAAAATAAAAAAGGGGCGTAAAATAGTATATCAGAGATTTAGTTAAAACCTGTACATACTTCGTGGACATTATGCACAGCGTGCATGTGATAGGCGATCATGCGTAGATTAGGTTTGCGTACTGGATCCATCGGGGACCTATGTCCGTAATAAGTCATCGCTTCTAGCAAAACAACGGTCAGTCATCGCAGTTCCAAGATTGACCATCCGCATAATTAGAAGCTATTCATTTGCAATGTGATCGCTTTCTGTTGTGCATATCGAATGGCCCTGTCGCGTGTTTGTGCGGATTGTGTAACCGAAAGGAGGGGGGCACAAATCAAGAGAAGAGACACAAGATCATTTATCCCGTTGAAGTGGTGCGGACCTCTTCAGCGTTGGAATTGCTTTTAATTCGTAAACAGCATCTTGAGAACATTCAATGGACTTTACATCGACTGACAATCGACACTAGACTTGAAATGCCAAACCCTTCAACTCTCTTTATATATTCTATTGACCTCCTTCTGTATAGAGAGACAATAAATGCATACTGTAAGGGCGCTTGTGTGGCGAGATGTATATAGTAAAGCAATCCCCAGCCGCAGTTCCCTTCACTAGCCACAAGGAGAAATTAAAGTCTCGATGAATACAACGATTACCACCATTATTACTGTTAAATAATATCCCGGTAGACAAATGCTACCCTCTGTAAGGCACACATGTGCGCAAGATGCCTCAAACAAAGCAAGGGGTTCGCAATCACCAACTGTAATTCCTCTTATCAGACATTGCTTAAAGTCCAGTGACAGGGAAATATTAGTTTCAATATATGCCACGATTTGTACCATTGTCAATTTTAACAAATGTTTAAATAGACAATGGATGCCCTCTGTAATCAGAGTGTAGTATATGTTCCGATACTACACTTCGTCTGTAAGTGATAGAATCCTTCTAGACTGAGGCAATTTAAATTTTTGTCCCAATGCAGAGTGCCACTTTTAAGGAGCTGGATTTTCCCGACATTAAAACCGACCTTGTGTAAAACTCTGACCTCGTGAGGAGGCAAATAAATAGGCAATATCATGTGCGCAACATACTTTCAGTAAAGCAGGCGTCGTACACTCTCCTACTGCACTTCTCCTTTAAATCCAGTGTGAAGGAGAAACCCAAGTCGTCCGGAAGCAATGCTGAGATAAGCAGAGAATGACTGGCGTTATTTCAGAATTTTTCTTATTCTACCTAGGCTTACAAGTCTCAATGTACGCAACCGTTTCAACTGGTATTAATGTAAGCACTTAAAATCTCATTGGCATTGTAATAGTCTTAGAATTTCTTACAGAAATGCTTCTTCTTCTTTGTGTTTTTGAAGTCTGTGGTCATATGGCAGTTTCCCACATTTTTATGCAGTCCTTTGTAATAGTGTTGTACTCTGCACGATCTTTCAAGCTACGCCGGTTAGGCAGTAGGAGGAGGGGGGAGAGACCAGGCAGTGTTGCATCGTAAGGTCCTCCTTTCCACATTCACAGATGGTTGGGTCAGTTTTGTAACCCCATTTACTCATAGAAACTTTTAATGCCCCATTTCCGTTCTCTGGCAGTTTAGTGTTTTCTACTAGAGCTAGGATACCTCTGAACCAGGAAAGAGTTTCTTAGAAGCAGGGATTCCCATGTTATTATAAGGGGGGGGCATCTTCTAGCCGTCTGGTCTACAGCTGTAGTCTGGTCTCTTTCTGAGATGTTATTAGGGGTTCAACATGGCTGAGTAGTTATCATTAATTGTTGTTTCATTATTTATAATCTAATTTCTGTTAACAGACGAAAATAATACGGGGGTTCGTGATTCGCCTAATGGATGCAGCTGCGGCATATGGAACAGACTGTGCTGGGATTAAATCCTATCGGATATGTTTCGGTTATTTCTACAATAATATCTTTGAGGAACGTAAGAACTCAGTACGTTTAGTTATTATACTGAAGCTTAGTTCATAAACGTTCATTTTTCTAACGCTTTTTTCCCTAAACTATTGTTGTTATATTTGGGCTGGTGAATCTCTGTCGCATTTGAGGGTTCTTGATCAGGTGCAGAAACATATCTACAATCTGATTGGCTACACACTTTCTTCTTCTCTTCTCCCTCTTTCTGACAAACGTGATGTTGCTAGTCTCAGTCTTTTCTATGAATACTATTATTCCACGTGTTATTCAGAATTGTCTGATCTATTTCCTGCTTCCTTTGTTCCAGCTCGGTTGACTCGTTGGTCTAGTGGTCTCTATCAATTCGCTGTTTTGATACCTCAGTATAACACAACTTCCTATTCCAGTAGCTTCTTTCCAATAACTACAGGATTGTGGAACTCTCTTCCTGCTGACTGTTTTCCTCTTACCTATAGCCTTGATCTTTTAAAGACTAAAGCCCAATAGGCATATTCTGTCTTTGCGATAATCCCATTTCGTTCTTGTTAGCTCCCTACATCAAGTGGCTTCATGCCTTCTCTCGAGCAGTTTCCATAAAAGAAAACCTTTAATAACAGAAAATACATGCGAAAATATTTGTTAGGTCGAAGGTTGAGTTACTTTAAAAAAAAATTATTAACCGTAAATTGTAATTAATTTAACAGGTCATCATCTCTCACTTATCTATGTATTTCTCTCGCTATCTCTTACTCCATGTTGATTCAACCATTCTCAGATTGTTTTAATGTCTCTGAGCATTTAAGGAAATAGTGACTTTCTCTTTAAATCTAATTTACAGAGTGTGTTGACTCTTTGGTGAAAGACAGAAATATTTCCTATTTTTTGGTATCTAATTTATATTTACGGTGCGTAAATGTAAATTAGATAGCAAAAAGCAGTTACCACTTATTAAGACTAAAAGCCACTCTAGGATTGGGTTAATCAGATGGATAGATTTTCAGTTGAAATATGAATAATATTATGAGATGATTGGAAATAAATTAACTATTGCATGTTAAAGTTATACAATAAATATCTTAAACAGATATAACACAGCTTATGAATTTTGGAATTAACTTAAAGTGGAACAAATAATGATAAATATATATATATATATATATATATATATATATATATATATATCAAATAAATTATTCATGTTACCTTATGGAATTTTTCTAATAGGAATAAATATATGTTTTACTTTTAGATGATTTGTATGAGGCTAATAATGATGTAAGAAGGAAAACTGAATACAGAATGACAAGGAAATCTTTATTTATATCAGTTCATCTTGTTTGCTTCTACATTTCTTCTCGATCCCTAGAATCTCATGTGTGATGCAGAATATCACAATATTTCGAGGATATGACCCCTTTATCAATAATCTTAATTTATTTACTCCATAATAGATACACACACTAAAAAGCGTATGATAGCATTTAAAAAATGTTTATACTAATATTATGGGCCATACGGGACGAAATTATAGCACATATTAAATTGTTTTTAATGCCAATAGGTAGTTAAAGCAATATCAATTGTCTTCGGTTATTAAAATAATTACCAATGCTATTGATAATCTTTTCCCATTCATTCATTTATTTATTTTTTTATTATCGCTTATGTTTGAATTCATGCATGTCGTGAATCATAAATCTATGACGTCACGCCAAAGCTCTAATTAAGGTAATGTTTTAGTCTCTATTGATAAGAAAGTCTAAAATAACTCAGTTGGAAGAAACTCAAACTGCAGATCTCAAGGTTTCGGTTTCGATTTCTGGTCATAGCATTCGTTTTATTTGCTGGGAATTCATTATTTACTATTAATGCAATATTTTCCATTTCTAAAAGTAGTTAATATCTCTAATATCGAAATAAGACTAATTCCACAATATATTTATTACGTTTTAAAAAATTGTGATTGACAGAAAAATTGTGACTGACAGATGGGCGGACGGACAACATCTCTATTTAGATAAAATTTATGAATTACACTATTCTGGACTGAGTTTTGAATGTGAACAATCTATATAATAATACACTAAGGCAATTTCATGTTCATGCGTACGTTATCACCTTCCACTAATTTTTTCGATCGCCGAAAATTCAATGCAAAACAAGTATTTAAAAAAAAAATTTCATCTGATAACACCGTTGTGTCGAACGTGAAACTCAACTTCGGGCTAGGACTAAAGTGTAGTATCTACTTTATCCAAATATGTTACAATAATATCGCAGGGCCTGCGTTCGCGCCGGACGTCAATAGTGTGGAAATATTTCACAAACTCCTAGAAGTCCCCCCAAAATTGATATATTCTGAAACTACATTTACCAGGGTAATTAGATAAGTATATATATATATATATATATATATATATATGTATGTAGTAAGCTATAGAAAATATATTTATGGCAATTGAGCTACACAGAGGCTCCCGCGTTTCATCCCCAGGGGAATCTTCAGGCTAAAATGCATGGACCAATTTTTGCCGGATGTTTTTATGTACACGGCTATCTAGTTAACCAATCAGATTCTTTGTTGTTCTCTCAGGCAATATATATATATATATATATATATATATATATATATATATAACTGATAAAAGAGACAACTGTGGTTCCCACTACTTTATCAACAATAAGAATTTTCTATTTTTGTCAATTTGAAAAAATATTACTAAATCAGCTTTTCTTAATTCCTCCTCTTACCCCGCGCCCTCAGCTGTGTGGAAATGGTATACGTTACTCGGGTTACTTGACCATTTGTTTTTCAATTAATCCTGGCCATTCTCTCAATTTGTAAAAGTTCAGTCAACTTCTCTTTTATAGTTCGAGATAGCGTTAATTGAACTAATAAAAAAGTATAAATCTACTTGAAGATTCTGGCAGCCATGTTTTCTATTAATCAAAAAATGTTGCATGTTAAAGACTTTTGCCGATTGACAAGTTTTTCGATTTAATAAAAAAATACATGTAAAGGAAGCATATCAAACGCCATTAATGTAATAGCGAATTTGCTATAACATTATTACTTTATCATCATTATTCTACTTTTTTATTATTTATTTCCTTTGTATTTTCTCTGCATTTCATTTTATCATTACATCTTCCAAGGAGGTTATGTTTTATTCGGTGAATGTATATTAATTTATCATAGGTGCAGCTGAAGTTTACGCGCGGTTTTGAATCACGATTATGCCTTTTTTATTGAACACGATTATGCCTTTTTTATTGCATTGTCCATGCACTTTTGAATAAATCATGTTAATTAAAAACAATTTTAAATCTTGATTATTTTTGATTTTGTGATTTTAAGGATAATTAAAACGTTCAAAGTTGTATAGTTATACATAATTTGGTCGTTTAAAATGAACGCAAAATTAGATTTCATCGTTTACTTTTAAATCAAACGATAAAAATGTCAATGTTTATAAAAAATAGAAGATCAAGGGAAGAGTCTAACAGGCCTGTGTACGTAGTGTGGTGATAGATCGAAATTAAACTTGGCCAGTGAGGGTTGAGGACATGTGTTGCATGGAGGGAAATCAAACCAGAATGGGAATTTTAAAGACAAGCTTAGAGCTAATGTGTTCAAGGGAAGCTTAAATCTAGATAGTATAGGGGATCTCTGAAGAACAGGAGACTTCGTTGGTATTGTCACACTGAAGGAATATATAGAATGCTTAGATATATTAAAACAGTTGAGGTAGCAAAGCCAGTTGGCAGGGAAAAACAAAGGGAAACATGAAAGGAAGTGATAGGGATTGATTTGAGATACAGAGGTATAAATAAAGACCTCGCTCGAATCAGATTAGTTTGAAAGTCAATTTTTAAAAGCCGCCCAACACATGCCAGCATGTAACACCGACGTTAAAGCGATGATGATGATGATGATGATGATGATGATGATGATGATGATGATGATGATGATGATGATGATGATGATGTGGATGACGACGACGACGTCAGGGACTTTTGAAACTATCAATATTTATAAAAAGATAAAAAAGGTCTATCAGCGGATGGTCATCTTATTTAAAACTTGAAAAGTTTGGGAATAATGGACATAAATTGGCGCAAAAATAAAAATGTCATTTGATATCATTTCTTCACAAATATTTGATCATTATTTTTCTGAAATGCGCTAAAACTCATTAAACGTCAACTTCAAACATTTAAATATGAGCTTCGCCAAAACAACAGGTCACATTTCAAGAGATGGGGAAATATTTATCTATGTCTACCATCATCATCATCATCATCATCATCATCATCATCATCATCATCATCATCATCATCATCATCATCATCATCATGTGACTAGTGTCAAGAGCACAAGTGCAAATGAGTTTCGCCCATATTTACGGCCAACCATAAATGTATAAATTCTAAAACTACGTTACCTTTATCTTCATTTTAAGATCCAGTTCGGCTAAAACCAGGAACACGTTGTATATACTCGTTGTTAATGATAATCTATTGTTATCTTCTATCATTTGCGGTTATTTTTTCTCCAATCATCTTCAATAACAATTTTGATCACATTCCACATTGCTTCATAAAGAAGTGAGAATCGACGGTCTGTGAATTTTCTTATCGTTCTCATGACCTCTTATCTTTCATTCTTGTTCTAAAACTTCTCTCACGAACGCGATTATCCTTAACTGTATATATCTTTTTGATAACTATTTTTTTTATCATCTTCTCTTTGGTCATATAATGTCTCGCTGTTTTTTCTCTCTTAATATTCTTACATATTTCATTTGACTATTTTTCCTTTCCTATTATTTCACATGTGTACTGGTATTTATACGAAGCTCGGTCTGGTTAATTCGTCTGCCGCTCTTAAATTTAAGATAGAATTTCTTTTATTCTGTAATGCTTAAGTAGTCGTTACTCTATTACGCCTTAAGTTTGAAATAGTATTTTATTAAATCTGTAACATTTAATTAATAAATAGCATTTTCATTAGTCTGAAACGCTTAAGTTTCAAATAGCATTTTCTTTAGTCTATAACGCCTAGTTTGAAATAACACTTTCCTTATTCTGTAATGCTTAGTTTGAAATAGTATTTTATTTCGGCTGTAATGCTTAAGTTACAAATATCACAATCGTTAGTCTGTAACGCTTAAGTTTGAAATAGCACTGTCTTTAATCTAAAACGCTTATTTAACATAGGATTTCCTTAGTTTTAGATAGTATTTTATTTCTAACGTAACGCTTAAGTTACAAATAGCACTCTCGTTAATGTGTAACGCTTAAGTTTGAAATAGCACTTTCTTTAGTCTGTAACGCCTAGTTTTCAGTAGTATTTTATTTCGACTTTAACGGTCAAGTTACAGATAGCACTAATGTTTAATTTTGAAATAGTACTTTCTTTAGTTGGTAACGCCTTGTTTTAAATAGTATTTTATTTCTGTTGTAACACTTAAGTTTGAAATAGCCTCTTCTCTCGTCTTAAACGTTTACGTTTGAAATTGCACTTTCTTTAGTTTGTGACACTTAAGTTTGAAATAGCCCCTTCTCTCGTCTGAAACGCTTACGTTTGAAATTGCACTTTCTTTAGTTTGTGACACTTAAGTTTGAAATAGCCCCTTCTCTCGTCTGAAACGCTTACATTTGAAATTGCACTTTCTTTAGTTTGTGACACTTAAGTTTGAAATAGCCCCTTCTCTCGTCTGAAACATTTACGTTTGAAATTGCACTTTCTTTAGTTTGTGACACTTAAGTTTGAAATAGCCCCTTCTCTCGTCTTAAACGCTTACGTTTGAAATTGCACTTTCTTTAGTTTGAGACACTAAAGTTGGAAATAGCCCCTTCTCTCGTCTGAAATGCTTACGTTTGAAATTGCACTTTCTTTAGTTTGTGACACTAAAGTTTGAAATAGCCTCTTCTCTCGTCGTAAACGCTTACGTTTGAAATTGCACTTTCTTTAGTTTTGGACACTTAAGTTTGAAATAGCCCCTTCTCTCGTCTTAAACGCTTACGTTTGAAATTGCACTTTCTTTAGTTTGTGACACTTAAGTTTGAAATAGCCTCTTCTCTCGTCGTAAACGCTTACGTTTGAAATTGCACTTTTTTTAGTTTGTAACACTTAAGTTTGAAATAGCCCCTTCTCTCGTCTGAAACGTTTACGTTTGAAATTGCACTTTCTTTAGTTTGTGACACTTAAGTTTGAAATAGCCCCTTCTCTCGTCTTAAACGCTTACGTTTGAAATTGCACTTTCTTTAGTTTGTGACACTTAAGTTTGAAATAGCCCCTTCTCTCGTCTGAAATGCTTACGTTTGAAATTGCACTTTCTTTAGTTTGTGACACTTAAGTTTGAAATAGCCCCTTCTCTCGTCGTAAACGCTTACGTTTGAAATTGCACTTTCTTTAGTTTGTGACACAAGTTTGAAATAGCCTCTTCTCTCGTCGTAAACGCTTACGTTTGAAATTGCACTTTCTTTAGTTTGTGACACTTAAGTTTGAAATAGCCCCTTCTCTCGTCGTAAACGCTTACGTTTGAAATTGCACTTTCTTTAGTTTGTGACACTTAAGTTTGAAATAGCCCCTTCTCTCGTCTGAAACGCTTACAGGTTTAAACTAGCATTTTCTATAACGTTTATTTAGCATAGGATTTTCATTAGTCTGTAAATCTTTGTAAGCATTGAAATAGCTTGTTCATTACTGAACGCTCAAATTGAATGGACGCATCTAAATACTGCGCCCGTTCTTGTTTATTAGCCACGTCTCTATGAGTTATCTCCCTTCTACCATGGAACATTGACAACAGATGAATGGGTGTTAAGGACAATAGAAAGGGTGGATGACTGGACACTCTAAGCACGACTAATTGGTCTCTACGTTAATCATTAAAACAACCAAACAAAAAAGAAGGAAATAATCGGATCACATCGCTAGACCGTACACTGATGAACCCCCAAACTAGGGAATTAACAAAGAATCTTACAGATGGCCGAGAACAGAAAACGTTTTCCATCTAGGGGTCACCTCATTATTAAAAGTTTTCATTAGCGTTCCTTAACAATTACCCATGCACGCGCTAAAATAACTTTTCTTATAAACACAAATATTCACACCCGCCCCCCCACACATATATATATATATATATATATATATATATATATATATATATATATATATATATATATATATATATATATATTTAATTAGTACATATTAGATTATATCTTTTTATACACGACGAATTATTCGAAGGGAGAGTCACGATATCGCTTTGTTGAATAATTCGGCGTGCGTATTTACTAAAAGGTTTTCCTCAATTTCCATAATCATCTCGACAAATCAATTCACTTGTTATTTTGAATTCATTCTTGTAGAGACCCGGATGCTTGCGTGATCCAAACATACAAACTAATAAAGAAATTTAAAAAATGGAGACCCCCCAACCCCACCAAAACAAAAAAAACAAGACTCTGTTACTCAACGAACAAACCAGTTTCTATTTATTTATTTTCACTCTCTTTTCACCAAGTCTTTCTGACGAAATCGAAGTTTTGTATTGTTCTTTATTAAGTTCATTACGTCTGCAATATCTCGCTGTTTTAGAAAGTAGGCTATATATGAAAAGAAAAGGGAACGAGGAAAAAAATAAGACATAGGTAGGTATTAGCTTTTGGTGAATATTTGTAAGTCAAAACAGAGGTGAAATGGATTGACGATATCTAACCTCTTCTCTCTCCCGTCCTTCCACCCTATGGCTGGATCTTCTTCAGCGTACAAATGTGTTTTTAAACAAATCCCTTTCTATACTTATTAAGGTCTGATTACCAGACCGAAATATCGGTGGTTTTATACATATGTCTGTATCAGAATTTAACTAGTTGGTTTGCATGCTTATCCACTAATTTCATATATTAACCATTCAATTTTGTCTTAAATTTTATTTCATGTTTCAAACTTTATAACACACACATACACACACACATATATATATATATATATATATATATATATATATATATTTATATATATATATATATGTGTGTGTGTGTGTGTGTGTGTGTAGTGTTTGTAGGGTTGTTTGTCCATAGGTGTTAATTCCATGAAGCTACGATATTTATAAGATAGCGATCAATAACAAGCAGAGCTGAATTTTAATATGCAATTTTTATTTATTAAAATATATTTTGCTACATATGTGCATACATGCTGCAACTAGGACCTTTTTAAAAGTCTGTCATCGGTTTGAGGAAACTAAACATTGAGAAAAAGTCATAGCCGAAGCATGTATGCACATATATAGCCTACAATGTTTGTATAAATAATGTATACTTATATATATATATATATATATATATATATATATATATATATATATATTCAAATATAATTAGAATAATTCTATGTATAATTATTGGTTCAACGATAGCTAATACGAAATGATTATGAATCTTTAAAAATAAAAAAAAATAAAAAATCGAAATACCTCTGAAAATAAGGAAACTGTAGAGTGACGTCTGCTTGACCGTTTTTCATGATTCTCTCACTAATTCTTTGGTTTTTGGTTTTTGGTTTTTGAAAGTGACTTCCGGTCAGTAGACGCCCATTTACTGTTCTGTTTTTCCTTTACATCGAGACATGTTTTTTCTTGATCATTTTCTCTTCAAAACATAAGAAAGTATCCAGTGCATGTAAAGAATCTATAATAGCTTTAGACATTATATAATTATCTGTTTTCTTTTGACGAATATACATGAATGACTTAATTTTACAAGTGGAACATTTTTATAAGTAAAACTTGAAGACTGCATCATAAACATAAGTGTAATGTTTTTTTTGACGTTAGAATTAGGGGAAAAATATGAAATAAATTGTCTTTTTCCGTTAAGCAGACATGAGTTTTTTCACTGTTCTTTTATGAGGCAGTCTTCAAATTGCACGTATAAAAATTTTCTACTTGTAAAAAATAATGTTATAATATATATATAGTCACTTTTTTACTATATATATAGTAACCTTTTGACTATATATATAGTAACTTTTTGACTATATATATATATATATAAATATATATAGTTACTTTTGACTATACATGTAGTCAATTTTGACTATGTATATACATATAGATATAGTTACTTTTAGACTATATATATATCTATATATAGTAACATTTTGACTATATATAGTAACATTTTGACTATATATATAGTAACTTTTTGACTATATATATATAGTCACTTTTTGACTATATATATATAGTCACTTTTTGACTATATATAGTCACTCTCTCTATATATATATATACACATATAATATATATATATATATATATATATATATATATATATATATATATAAAGAATAATGGAAACAATGTTTCAGACAAAATCCCAAATAAAAATAGATTTAAAGATAAGCTAACACAAATATAAAGTCAAACACATAAAAGATCTAATAAGATATCCTAGTAGCTAGACAGCAACAATTCTCGGTTGGAAGTAAACACTTTATGTATTAAAGTTCTTACTTCCAACCGAGGATGGTTGCTTTCTAGCAACTGAAATATCTTGGTAGAGCTTTTATATGTGTTTGACAGTATTATTTTGTTGGTTTGTTGATTAGCTTATCTTCAAATCCATTTTTATTTTGCATATATATATATGAATTAGATTAAATGCAAATCTCATACCATGAAATTTTTAAATAGGACGATGTACTTATAGATGTTTTTTGCTGCCTCCAACATATTGAGATGGTGTTTGGAATGGGCCTTGTGTTCTGTTATTTGAAACTTCCTTTTATGGGTTCTACCAGTAAGGGTTTTTCGGATAAAATTTCATCGGTTGTATCTCGTTGTTTTTATGCAGTACAGCCCCGTGTGGTGTTTGGCACCAGAACTGTCTTCCCAGCCTTTCAGAAAGATGTACTTCCAACACTACAGAAAAGTTTGATTATATATAAATTCAAATGCCAGTGTGAAGCTGACTATGTTGGTCGTAATCTTCAGCGCTGGCAGTCAGAGTGGGCCAGCATATCCCTGCATGTTTTTGCAGATCACGTGTCGTAAAGAGGAGTATATCGACGGACACATCCGGGTATTTACAAAGAACATCCGGGCGTATGAAGAGCACATCTGGGCGCTCACAAGTCCACGAGTCAATCATTGTACAGCACTTGTATGATAATAAAAAGTGCGGTGAGGCGTACTCCGATGGATATTTTCGCATTGTACACAAGGCCTGGTCCAAACACCATCTCAAGATGTTGGAGGCAGTGAGTGTTACAATGCGAAAACCATCGCTCTGTAGGCAAAAAGAGTTGTTTCACAAATTAGACTTATCTAGAGACTTCTAAAAGAAAAAATAATTTGCCTATTATGTCCATTTATTCCTTTTCCGTTTAATGGCGCTATTTAATCTCCTTTTTTTTCTCCCCACGTTACTCTTTTCTCCGTTTTAAACGATATTCGCCGACGTTTCTCTTGACAATGTTTCGGTTGAAAGGTACCTTGGGATTTAGTTTTTATTCTTTTAATTTTAGTCGATCTTTTTATTCTTTTTAAAAGTTTTTAATCGACGATTAAATATATTATTTAATAGTTCCTCTCTTTTTTTCTTGTGATTGTGCCTCGACTCGCTATGACACCGTTCATCATATTTAAAACCATTATAAATTTCTGTACCACGAAAAATTTGTTCATATATATATATATATATATATATATATATATATATATATATATATATATATATATATATATATAAAGATTAATGTCTATTTTTTTGTATTGTATATAAATACACCTAACTCAATAAGTTCAGGCCTTTCTATATAGATTGCGCCACTAAAAAAAGGCATCTGTTTTTTTTTATAAAGTAATGATCTTTAAATAGCATGTGTCAAAATTTGAGCCCAATTAGATTATTAGTTTAACAATTACAAATATTTAAATGAAGCTACTGTTGCATAATTTTAATTTTTTGTGTGGATAATGCATCGCTTTCTCATGGGAAAAATCTTTTCAACCAATAATGTGGCTTAAAGAGTGTTATACCGAAGTGTTTCGTCGAAAAAAAAAGCGGTTAAAAGATGGTATGCTTACTTTAAACGCGGTCGCTCAGACACAAATGATACTGAACTCTCAGGTCGCTCAAATTCCGGAAAACATACAAAAAGTCCATACACACGTTTTGTTCGATCGTAAACTGAAGTTGTGTGAGAACGCAGGGAGTTAAAGATATCAGAAGACAATTTATTCACCATTTTGTATGAATATTTGTCAATGAAAAAGCTGTGGGTTTGCGTTTGTTCACAGTCGATCAAAAAAGCGTTGACGATGTTGAGCGTTCTTTGCAACTGTTTAATCACAACAAAAAGGAGATTTTGCGTCAATATGTGACAGTGTCCGGAGTTGAATCGGAAATCAGCTGAGGGGATACAGCAGGTGAAGGTCGTTTAAAGCGACCAAAGACGCAATCATCAGAAGGCGAGGTTTGGCCTCTGTATTTTGGAATGCAGAGAGTATTTTGTCTATTTATAACCTTGGGAAAGGAAGAACTATGAATAGCGAATATTATATAGCATCATTGGTGCATTTGAAAGGGAGAAATCGCCATAAACGGCCACAAATGAAGAAGAAAAATGCTCTTTCATCAATACAATGCACCATGCCACAAGTTGATCGCAACGATGGCAAAATTACATGAATTGCCCATCGCATTGCTTCTACACTCATCTTATTTTCGACATCTAGCCTGTAGTGACTCCTGACTCTTTGCAGACCTCAAGAAAATGCCTCCAAGAAAGAGATTTAGCTCCAATGAGAAAATGATATCGGAAACTGAGGCGTATTCTGTGGTCAGACAAATCGTTCCACAAAAAAGGTATCGAATTGTTAGAGAATCGGTGGGATCGGTGTATCACTCTAAAAAGAGACTATGTTGATGAATAAAGTGGAATGTTTCCTAGAGGTTGTTTTATTAGTAAGGTCCGGGATTTATTGAATTATGTGTCATCATTTGTCCCTTAGATTCGTCTACTATTTCCTCACTTCTTTTATCATCTTCTACCCTTAAACGCACATCTCTTATGTGTGGGACCCATTTGAAATCTGGCTGTTTGTTTCAAAACCCGTAGTGGGTCAAACATTTGTCCAGACTCTTCGGCCATGTGACCATTCAATATTTTACAGTTTCTTCGTATTTGTATGGATTTAAAATTTTTATGTAGATCTCTAAACAATTTGGCGTTAATTCATCACAAGATAAAATGGCATTCATAAATTTTAAATAATAATATTTACTTTATTTCGTATAGAACGCAATAACGGGAAACTTGTTATATACCTGCTAGGGTAGGTATGATATTCGCCTCTCGAGGCCAGAGTGATATTGTGGACTAGATTCTTGGAAAGGTAGCTGGACGTAGGACAGCGAAGACTATTCAATCTTAAAACGTACACTTTGGCATTTTTTCAATGGAAACGTTTCCATTGACTGGTGGTTTCTTCTAATTAGAGTCATACGTTTATAAGCGCTTTTATCTATCAGAACTACTTTTCTCGTTTAGATATTAAACTATATAACTTAATATATAGTCACATAATTCAATGACTACATAATTTGATCAACTTCAACTAATGAGAGATTAAACTTGTATATGGGGCAATAACCGACTTTGGGATCAAACTTTGTGAATCAGACTGAAGTAACTTTCTACACTTAACTGCGTGGATTTTTACGAACATCTGATTGTGTTTTTTAAGAAAGAAACAAACAAAAAACAAGTTGTACAAAAAAGTTGATGCACACATAAACTGGGCAGTAGAAACAGTGAAAAAGGAGAAAAGTTGCTACAGAAATTTGGTTTAGCGGTGTCAATGTGATTAAAATAGACAAATGTTCGTCAAAATCTAAAATTGCATATAATATACTTATCTGTGTATTGGTTCAGAGCCGCCATTTTCAGGGAGACAACTAGACGCCTTGCCGTTACAGATGCCATATGTTCTTATCCATGTCCAATGTGGTTCTGCTCTCGCGCTTCTTTTCAAAGTACGTACCTTAATCTTGGCACTGTCCCCCCTCTTGAGGCCAACATGTTAACCAAGGGAAGATAACCTATATCTTAAAAACAGGCACCAACAAGATGGCGATATTGCGCTGACCCAATTGACTGTTTTAAAGGAACAGTTAAACAAAAAAGTTTATGTACACATACACTGCATGTTGAAACAGTGAAAAAGAAGAGTTGCTAAAGAAATTGGGTTTAGCGGTTTGGTGTCAAGGTGATTAAAATAGACAAATGTTCATAAAAAATCTTAAATTCAATATAGTGTACTTATTTGTGTATTAGTTCAGGGCAGACCTTTTCATGGAGGTAACAAAACGCTGTAGTGTTAAGGTACAATCTGATCCCTCCGTATCTAACGTGATTCTCCCCCTTGAAACGAACATCTCACCCAAGGGGAGATAACCTATATATTTTCTATGTAACTTCAAAAAAATATTACAACATAGTTATATGTAACACACTCATTAATCTTTCAAGTCACTACAAATGGGTTTCAAGTTTTGAAAGTCCGTTATCCGCCTTAATGAAGGGATTTGAAATAGACGAAAATTGAGCAGGAAGTGAATATGGAAATTGAACTGCGCATGCCCATACTTTCTTACGTGGACAGATGGCTGGCCGTGCTTCCGAATGAGCTGCAATCGCTTCGTAAATAATTGTTTGGTCTTTACAACCAGCTATTATTCAGCCGATGATCGCTCATGAATAAACCGGTTGGATTTTCCGATATCTTACTTACGTAAACCGGCTTTTGTTTAAGTCAATCCTCGTTTGACCAATTATCACACAATCGGCATTTTGTTACACATAACTTAGGGTAAAGTTCTTTTAGAATAAAGTAGAGATTGACTTATTTGGTATTAATAAGAGGGTCGGTTGTGGTCTCATTCATGAGGATGAGCTTCTGATTGGTTACGGCTAGTCACGTGACAAGACATAGATAAACGGATTTTGGAATTGATTTAACAGTTACAGTTTAAGTCTTAGAAGAGTACGGTCGTCATGTAGAATCCGCATAGATAGAAGCGTTTAGATTCCTCGTGTATCTAATCATGATCTTGTCAGAAAGAACTCATAGCTAAGGAAAAATAGATCCATAGATAAGTAATAAAATATATATTTTGAGTTAAAATAAACTGTATTTGTTTTCTTTCTTCTATGACTAGCAGATATCGCTCAAGAGACGAAACGGGAGAACAGCATCAACCGTGGACAAAGAAAAGAAAGTGATAGAGCGGCAAAGAAAGAAACAGGCGAAAAATATACTTCCTTCATCGAGAAGATTTCCAACAATATTACTTTTTTATGGAAGTCGTCCCAGACAAGACATGAAGCCACTTGATGTTGGGAGCTAAAAAATACTACTTCAAGGTCAAAAACTAGCCAACGATAAGTGCTAGATGGATAGATTCTGACCCAGAAAACAGCAATTCTTCCCCCTTTGTCAGAAATACCGCTCATAAAATGTCAGGACTAAAGAATAAAATAAGGGAGGTGAGAGTTACGAGGCTACCGAAAGTAAACCCAACAAGCAATGATTAAAATAGGGCAACTTATGGACGGAGAGAAACAGCTATATATTGGAAAGAGCAAAATGAAGAAATATTGTTTAAACCAGCATTTTTACTGCCTCCGAGTTAGACCTGCCTGCATGTACTTGTGTTGAATAATGGGTGTGTAGATTTGCTAGTATAGCTTTTAGCACATGTGAATGAGTACGGTCACCCCAACCTTGCCGTTCGTGAAACGATAAATTGATGTGAAGTTCTCTAGAATGATCTGATACCAGAGTGAGATCTGACGAGGAAGATAAGGAAAGGGCATGAATCAGAACGATGTGCGGAGAGGAGCTCGCGGATTTGCCGTCACGTGGGACGAAAGCGAGACTAAACGGTTAGATTTTGAGACAGACCGGTTTGGAAGCTCGAAGAGAATGGTTGCTAACAAAATTTCTTGACGACAAAACTGTCGAGAATCGCACGCGGAGATGGGTACTGATCTGTCTGTCTATTTGTCTATCTGTCTATATGTCAGTCAATCTATCTATCTACATATATATATATATATATATATATATATATATATATATATAGATAGATAATAGTTAATTTAGATGATATAACTGTCAATCTCTTATATGAAGAACTGTAAATTGTACTTGTGATCAGTTAACTCTTTTCTCTCAATAAATCTCATTTCAAATCTCTATCTAATCTTAATTCTTCTTGCTATAATTCAACGACGAACGAACAACGGGTTCTAACCACAGACGACAAGGAACGAGAGTGAAACCGACGATGAAAAGATTAGAATATACAACACGGATCTTGGGTAACAAGAGACAACACGGATCTGGGGTAACAAGAACAGGGGACACGCAACACATTTCGATTTTGAGGGAGAAAAAAACGATATAGAAACACAACACATGCTCGAATACAAATAAAAAATAAAAAAACGAAAACAGAATTAGGGAGTAGGCTGTTTCACATTTCCTTGGGCTTTTGGCCAGGAGCAAAGTGTAGTATCTGCTCTGATACTGCACTTAGTCTTTTCGGTCTTCGATCAATGAGAGAGAAATGCTTTCAGACTGAAGCCATTTTTATTCGTATCCCAAGCCAGAGTGCCCCTTTTGGTAGCTGGATTTTCTCCACATTTAAAACAGACTTGTTTCTAACTTTATTATTATACTAAAGCTGAGTCAATCAGTGTTTGTTTCCCTAAAGCTTTTTCCTATATATTTTAATCACAAAAAGTAATGGTTAAAATATTCCTTGGTATTTGGGTTGAATTATGTTTGAAAACGTCTATTTTAATTGTTCTAATTTTATATTTAATCACTAAACCGCCCATCTCTGACTTAGCCTCTATTTACTACTCTCTCCCTCTCTCATTGTATGTTGCTTGAATCCGCATTCTTATTCTCATACAATGCCTATTACTCTCGCTTTCGCCACTCTCTTTGTCTTTCTTTGTTTATTAGCAGTCAAACTAACTATAAAATAGAAGATGGGAAATAGTCCATTATTAATAATAGGTAATATCACAATGAGTAGTAATAATATTTAACCAACAAAAATAAGAACGATAGATAGAGAGAGTTACAGAGAGAGCAAGAGAGAAGGATATATATATATTTTTTAATTTGTTTTATTTTACGACCTAAACAAGACATATATTGCCACTGTGGTTAGATGCCAAATTTATAGGTAGCATCCTAAGTAGGGAGTTTTGCAGCAAGATGTTTGTTCACATTACATTTAAATTTTTATATAGCGAACAAAAAGAGACTAATTTTTTATTTTGTCTTGTTAAAAAATTTAACTGGCTTTGCTAATTCACTTTTTTCATATTAGCTAGGGGAATTCTTAGCATTATTCTAGCAATCTAAGGAATTCTTTCTCTTTGCAGATACTTATTTGTCGGAATGAAACAGGGTTTGATTTGGTCCTAAGAGGTTATCCCCCCAGGCATTAGCTTTGTCGGAATGAGGTAAAGTTCGAATTGGTTCTAGGAAACGATTCCCCCTTCGGGAGGAGGGTATGTTCATTGCTAGTTTCTCGAGGCGTCCTACCAAGGAATACTGACTTATTCGTTCACGGCGATTTTTATACTTTATAAGAGTTCCTTTTCGGGGAACTAGTTTTCCATACATTAAAATGACCTTGTGTCACATCTAGCTGTCGTTAAAGGCACACAAATAAAATGCTTTTTTTCAACCCTACTTTTCATACCAATCAGAGAATCCTTGACACATTATGATTCTAGGGTCTGGTTCGCAAAAGTCCCAACATTTTATCTGAATTAGGACCTAGGAAGATATCATGCAAGGCATTTGAGGAAGAAAAAAAAACGATATAGAAACACAACACGTGCTTGAATACAAATAAAAGAATAAAAAACGAAAACAGAATTAGGGAGTAGGATGTTTCACATTTCCTTGGGCTTTTGGCCAGGAGCAAAGTGTAGTATCTGCTATTGGTTTATTTCCGGTAACATTTTTCCTTATTCAAACAATCGAACCCGACCTTAATGGGTGATCCAATGGGTATCATTATTTATAGCTTCTTTAAATTTTATTTTATTAATATTCTTTTAAAAATTATGTTATTCTTATTTTGGAAATATTGCTTACTTAAACGTAAGGAATATTTTTCAGGAATTTATTTTCCTAGAAAATAAAATAAAAATCTTAGACGAGAAAATTTTTTTTTCTGGGTGAGCAAATTAAAATAAAATAAATCATCAATATAATATTAAAACTCCAAATTACCAATATAATACTAAACGCTAATTATTTGGCTTGCTTGTTTTCAAATTGATTTTAAATGGTTAGAGGAAGAACGACTAAGATGAGAAGGAGTGGGGTGAGGACATATGATGTAGAAAGGAAGTGGTGGAGTGAGGGGGATAGAGGGAGATATAGTAGCAGTAGCGTAATAGAATGAGTAAATAAATTTAGTAAATTATGAGTTAACTTATAAATGGTCGTCTCCGTAGCAACAAGTGTTTTGATTGGATGATTTAATAAAGTTAAATTCAGCATCAGTTGCGTTTGAAACGGTATAATACTGTGTACGTTTTGGAGTTGTAAGTAAAATTCCGAAGTTTATTCCTGAAATCATGAGAATTTCCTTTAAATCGAAAGCAGGCGATAACGTTTTTGTGCAACCCTCTGGATGTAAGTTAAAATATATGTCTACCTTCACAATCGTTTTAGGGCGCTAAATATATCCACTGATGCGCAATGTTTCAAAGGTTACCCAACGGTTCACGGATCGTCTACTGTATTATAAATAAAATTAATAAATGCATAAGTACCAAAAGAGAATTTTGTATAGGATCATTCCCTCATCATTCACTCTATCATAAAGACTAAAGTGTATTTATTTGTATATAAATTAATATAAATGCATCCATCACACAGAAATTAGCAAATAAAAAGACTTACTATTTTCTAGCCCTCGGACAAAAATATTTCAAGTTGTGGGGGGAAACGAGATAGAAAATAACGAGGCAGATAATAAACACTAGACCAACCCGACAATCTGCCAAATCCCATCCATACACTGTGGAGGTCCCCAGATGCCGAAGAGCATTCTACTCCAAAAGCTTCTTTCCACGTGTTGCTGGACTCTGGAACTCCCTCCCTGCTTCCTGCTTTCCTGACGTTACTGACATGCAGAAATTTAAATCTAATGTAAACAGACATCTCGCTGCGCAGCTCTTAATTTAGGTTGAACCCCCCTTTTTTTCTCAGTAGCCTCTTACATCTACAGTGGCGGGATGCCTTGTTTGGAGTGAACTATGATAAAAAAATTAATTCGGAGAGTTCTTCACTGTAAATTAAAAATCAACGGTGGGTGCTTTTATCTTTAAGTTATCAGAAATTATAAGAATAATATATATGAAAAATTAAATCACTGACATAATTCTATGATTTTATATGAATATTAGTGCGAACACTGACGATGCATAATATTTATTACATTAACTTATTAAAAATAGTCAAATTTGAATACAACATAATCACGTTGACACACGGTTCTCGTTAGATCACCGAAGTTAAGCGACACTGAGTCTGGTCAGTACTAAAATGGGTGACCATTTAGGAATACCAGGTGTTATATGTGCTCTCCACTTATCTCGACATTGTTTCCAACTGTCCTAGACTTCATCTTGCCACTAGAATCAAGCAGTGCTTATTGAGGAGAAGAGAGGGTCGGTGTGATAGCGTAACCTTTGTTTCACAATGACCTCCCTGTGCAGGCAATCTTACAGGAGGTATCCATTGTCTCTCGAGGCTAAGTGGGGGGGCCTTCTAGTCCACTTTGAAGGTACTTAGTATTTATATTCGTAAATGTGTTTGTGTTACTTATCAGAAAAGAATAGATTCTGTTCAGTTGAACATTTACTAATTTTCTTAGCTTGGTTGAATCACTTCTGAGCTACTAACTCGGAGAATCGATTGTTTCAACCGCTTTTACCATCGCTATTTACTATATTGTACTGGCTGTAATCCTTTGAACGATATAAGAACAATGGATCACAGAAGTCCCCATTGTGACAACACTTCACAATGACTGAAACATTAATTCCAATTCTACAGAGTTTTGAAAATGGGTTTCTCTTTGATAATTGTACCTCAAATAATTACTGCAACTACACTAATGGATAGGCTTTGCAAGATAACATTTGAAGTGATAAAATACGGAAGCGACACATTTTCTTGCAGCTAGTATTGTTTGATATTACTTTGTGAATGTCTAGTGGCGGTTACTTGTGCCTACATGTGGTACGGGTAGCCATATTGGAAGTCATTCTTCGCTGTTGAGAGTTGAATACATGTGTTGCTTTGAGAGAAATTATACGAGAATGATACTATGTATATGTAATGTGAGTCTTAAAGACAGCCTTAAATCTGATAACCCCAGAGGAAGATTAAATCTGGACAGTATAGCTGAATTTTCCCGAAAGGGCTTCCATCTACTTTTTCCTCACTTTGCATAAAACTAAATTAAACTAAATGTAGCTCGCATTTGAACCCTTATGCCTGGCAGCTGTGTTCTAAATTTCATAACAACCGATTAATTAGTTTAAGAGTAAATCCCTTACATACAAATATATAAACATGTAAATATTCCTAACTTTATAAGATAGAGATTACTTCGTAGTTCGATTTGAAATTTTAATTACTTTAATGTCCATAAGAATTTACTATAAATATGAGGAAGAGAAGATTCTAGTAACCTAAAATATTATACGTTTCTCCAGCTCTCTTGAACACTAGCCTAGTCTACTAACACTAGACACGTAGTAGCTATGCCATATATAGCGCCCTGTGGCTCCCTGAGACGAAATTCACCTACATTGACGTTTTTTGTTTTTCTTCTTTTTTTTTTTTTTTGTAAAACTTAATTATGTTCTACAAAACCAAAAACAAAAACAACAGCCCCTCTCCCTTTCTCCCTCCCCTTTTTTATTTTATTTTTAGAACTTGAGGCATAAATCTTTTACTATAATGACCAGATTCGGCATTAAATAACCCAAAAAGGGTTGATATGCCGTAAAACAAAACTACCAAACCAAAAACGATGATTAAACATTTGAAGATATAAAGAACTTGAAGCATAAAAACTTTTACTATAATGACCAGATTCGGCATTAAATAACCCAAAAAGGGTTGATATGCCGTAAAACAAAACTACCAAACCAAAAACGATGATTAAACATTTGAAGATATAAAGAACTTGAAGCATAAAAACTTTTACTATAATGACCAGATTCGGCATTAAATAACCCAAGAAGGGTTGATATGCCGTAAAACAAAACTACCAAACCAAAAACGATGATTAAACATTTGAAGATATAAAGAACTTGAAGCATAAAAACTTTTACTATAATGACCAGATTCGGCATTAAATAACCCAAGAAGGGTTGATATGCCGTAAAACAAAACTACCAAACCAAAAACGATGATTAAACATTTGAAGATATAAAGAACTTGAAGCATAAAAACTTTTACTATAATGACCAGATTCGGCATTAAATAACCCAAAAAGGGTTGATATGCCGTAAAACAAAACTACCAAACCAAAAACGATGATTAAACATTTGAAGATATAAAGAACTTGAAGCATAAAAACTTTTACTATAATAACCAGATTCGGCATTAAATAACCCAAAAAGGGTTGATATGCCGTAAAACAAAACTACCAAACCATACCATATATAGCAATGTTTAGATTACAGTGTGTAAAAATAATCTCAGAATTGGAAATTTCCACGTAAGGTTAAAATTAAGTAAAGAGTAGAATTGTCCATTAGGAGTCGAGTTAGAGCTACGTGTCCAGGTAGTTACGTTACAGACAGGAAGTCGTAAGTGTGACTAGACGAATGAGCAGCTCAGATATTTCCCTTTTTACTGAATTAGCAGAGAGAGTTTTGGGGGGATAGCAGCTGACTTCCCTCATTATTTGTGTATTTATATATACTGTCAAAAACAAATGAATAAACACAAAAGATTGTTCAACCCCAAATAAATTGGCGCTGTTCTTTATTAATAACGTTTACGACCGCTTTTATTAAAAAGAAGAAAGAAGATGCCCACAACGAGAGAGAAGAGGTAAGGAAACGAATTGGCGCGACGTGTCAACAAGCCAATAAAATTCAAGCTGTCTAAGTGATGAGCTGCCGTCACCATAGTGCTACACATATACATGCACGCACTCAATCCTTTTCGTTCTTTTACTCTTCGTTCTTTCTTCTGCTGACTTCGTTAACGATACGCGCGGTTTTTGTCCTGGTTTTTCTATTTAACATATCTACGCACGACTGTCTTAGGTTAATTTATTCAAATATATGTTATACTCTATGCCCATACCGCTATTGTCATGGCTGGTTCAGTATTATTAGATAAGGTTAATGTCCAGGAGAGATGGTGAAACATCATACGTAATTTAGTTCTAACATAATTATGCATTTGTGTTTTTCGTAAATAAATGCTGGGGCATTTCTTTTTGTGCGTAAATCAAACTCCCGCGTTTGAATTCATCATGCAAACAATTACATATCTGATTTTTTCTAAATATATATTTTCCACAATTCACTAGATCAATTCACTAGAGCACAATATTACTGCAGGGCTAGAGTCATGTAAACTTTTAGGGAATATTGAATTCCCAAGCTTCTCACAAAAGTGACAGACCAATGTACATACTCACTTATTGGCAGACAAGGTCTCTTGTTCGTTTGTTTGTTTGTTTTGTTCTTCTGCATAAAGCTAACGAAGATCTTATCTCAGGATTGTCTGGTCTGCACGAAGTCCTTCTTGTTGGTCGCAGCTACTCATTAAACCAGAAATCTTACAGTCTATTTACCCCCAATATCGAGAGCAGCAGGGTTCAGTGGTTGCATACAAAGTCGGGAAAAGTTAGGCCTAAAACACAGAAAGGAATGACGCAGAAGCAACGTTACCACTCTCACTCCATTGATTTGCAGTTCCGCATCTCATTTATCTTTGCTTTTCATACGCAGAGACAGAGACGACCAGAAAATGACAAATCCTGATATCAACTCCTGGATTTTCACCAGGGTCTTGTTAGCCGGGTTTCGGCCCTAACACAGCTGTGTGAAAGATCTGTCCGCCATGAGTGACCCCGACCACGAACCGGAGTTCCAGGTGGCATAGCTTTGACATTAACACGTTGCCACTACCCCTACCACTGTGAGGAAAGGTTGAACTTTAGAGGTGGTAAAGCCTTTTTCAGAGATGTTTGAAAGCATCTGATACACAAATATTGAAAACCCTTAGTTCAGATTGAATAAGAAGTGCTGAAATACGATAAACCGTGAACATCGAAAAGTAACTAATTGTTTACTCAAAGATTAACACATTCGTCCTTTGTTTATTTTGTATACAAACGTGGCTATATGTTTTGAAAGACCGACAAGTAAAAGCCGCAAAACGGCAAAGCTGATAAATAATCAATGACTTTACAACGATTATTCACCTTTCAAGATAATAAGAATTCCGGTGACACCTTGAATTGATTGGTACGCTTTGAAAGGGCGATTTATATCTTGCACGAACACTAAAAAGAATTACGACGTGTGGTCTGTTATTAACTGATCGTTGTCATTTCTTTTTTGTGATGTGTTTATCGGTATTTAATTTAATCTCAAGTCAAACCTAATATGATCATGCTGCGAAAACAAAATGGCCGAACGATGGAACGGAAGCAAAAAGATGAACAGTTGAGTACTTACTATTTTCTTCAAATGAGGTGTGAAATTAAATGGTTATTTTGTTACAATGATTATTTAATGATGTGACACGACTAAATAGATTTTCTCCAGAGATTATGATTAGTAAGATATTCCCTACATTTATCACCGTTTTCTATGACAAGTTAAGATGATTGTAGCTTCGCGTTTCAATATTTTAGTACTGAAGTACACAAGCAAATTTATTAAGATACATCTTAGGCCGAATTTTATTACAAGTTTACGCGTGTCATCAAAACAATATAATCAATTAACTTACTAATGTATCAGAGGGACGATAATAGATAAAATATTTTTTTCATCTTTTACAATCTTATTAATATATATATATATATATATATATATATATATATATATATATATATATATATATAGATATATATTCCATGAGAAATGCCAGTATACTGAAATCATATGCCCTTAATAGGGTTAAGATGAAAATTCATATACACTAAATGTACAAAAGCAAGGAAATTCCCAAATTTTTACACTTTTATTGTCATTAAGTGTATGCGAGCACAACAGGGCTATGTATTTTACTGGTAGGAATTTTTCTTCAGCGCACCTCACACGCTTCATCCACTCATGCATAGAGATTTATACTGTAGTGATGTGATAATTAAATGGTTTGGTTGATATGTAGTCATACCCTTAATGACAATAAAAGTGTAAAAATTTGGAAATTTCCTTGTTTTTGTACATTTAGTGTATATGAATTTTCATCTTAACCCTATTAAGGGCATATGATTCCAGTATACTGGCATTTATCATAGAATGTCACTATTTTTGTAAAGGCTATGCTTCAATACAATGCGTTCTCATAACTGATATAGTTGGTAGTTTGACTAATCAAGGTATATGGTAAACTTAAATTAAAATGCCATCAACTAGACACTAGAACCTCTATCTTTGCCAAAAATCAGCTGAATCCATCAAATGGTCGATAAGATATAGAATAAAGTGTATGAATACTGGTCATTTGAAAGGTTTTTTGGAATTTTCTGGAAAACTAAGGTATATGGTAAACTGAAATTAAAATGCCATCAACTAGACCCTAGAATCTCTATCTCTGCCCAAAATCAGCTGAATCCATCAAATAGTTGATGAGATACATGGTGGCACATACGTACGTACGTACACACGGATAACATGATTTCATGATTGAACTTTCTGGATCTCTGGGTTGCCTTGACTAATGATGCTTAAATTCTACACACTTATAGAACCTATAAAAAAATTGTGCAAAGTTTTAACTAATTTGGTTTATTGGTTTTTGAGTTATGATTGATCAAAGAAATGAGATTTTCAGCATAGGCCATTCTTGAAGTCTATTAAGGGATAGAGCGCTCTCGCGCCTCCCTTCATTTTTATCGTTTATTTTTCATGTTTAGTTATATTTATTTTTAAATAAATGTTGTTTCAAAATGATCGTTTATTTGTGTAATATGGAAATGCTTTCGAATTTTATGCTAGGGTGTGTGCTAAACGCCGGCCAGACTAGTGAAGATGCAAACGACAAAGGTTTGACCTAAATAAAATGATACAGGAATACAAATCACAGATTACTCGAGCGAGTTACAAACGGATATAAAATGGCTGACTAGCAGACGCATGCGTGAAAAAGAAGAAAACACTTATTAACTAAATAAACGATCACCGATCTGTCGGTTGCGTCATAAATTCTTTTAAGTTTTCATCTCCAGTATTACTAATCAACAGAGCGTTAGTTTCTACTGTCGACCAAATTAAGAATCTATCAGAAATGTTTAAAAAGTGTTATGATTTATGGAAATGAAACCTGATCAGTAAGTGTTGAGGACATGCGTTGCATGGAGAGACATGATATGAGAATAATACGATGGATCTGTAATATGAGTCTCAAGGACAGACCTAGATTTAATGACCTCAGAGGAAAATCAAATTAAGACATCATAGGAAGATGTGTGCCGAACAGGAGACTCCGTTGGTATGACCACGTTGAAATAATGGATGAAAGTTATTTGGTTAATAGATGTAGAACAGTTGAGGAAGCTGGGTCATTTGGCAGGGAATACCAAGGACATATTGGAGGGGATGATAAAAAGGACTTAATAGAAAAAGAATAATGAATAAAGACCTTTCCAGAGATAGAGTAGTTTGGTAGTCAATTTTTAGAAGCCGCCCAACACATGCCAGCATGTAAAACAGACGTTAAATTGATGATATTTAGCTTAACTGACTCACTATATTACACAATTCTCTCCGACGGCTACGGCTTCGTATCACGCAGATATCCTATACTCAAACAGAAGAGATTCCTGTTAAAAATAACCCGAATAAGAATGAATACACAAACCAACAAAACAGTGAAAACGAAAGAACTATATAAAGAAACGAAAAAAAAACAATATCAATTTTCAAATATAAATTACTTTGTCATTACATTTTGATTAGGAATAAATATTGATGTCATATCTGATTGAGAGACTCTCGTTTGTCGCTATCATTTCCTTGCGATTTAGAAACAGTTAAAATGTTTCTTTTCCCCCCCTTCGAATATTCTTTAAAAATGCATATCTTGAGTTTTCCCTTAACAATAATTGAAACGGAGTGAACACGAAAGATTCCACCCAAGAGAAAATCGAATAATTATAGAAATAAATGAATGAAGCCTTTATAAACAATAAGAAAGTTTAAATATAAATTAGTTTGTCATTAAATTATGATTTATAATAAATATTAATGTCACTATTTCTGATTGAGAGGCTCATCGCCATTGTTTTGTTATTTTTTGTAATTAAATATATTGTAAATGTTACCTTTTTTTTCTTTAGTGTTTCTTTTACTGAATGACAATTATTTCAGTGTTGTTCAATCCGTTGCTTTCATTTTCTGTTTATTTTACGTATATATCGTTTTCATGAAAAGAAAATTGAAGATTAGACTCACGGGACAATTGAACATATTTGAAATTCCGTTCTCTTACTATTGGGTCATCAATTATCAAGGCTAAGAGCCACTCGAAGATACGGGTTAATGCTACGGGAGACTTATCTGCCGAAAGATGAGGAACACTATGGAAGTACTAGTATTTATCAATAGTGTGAATTGTGTTGGTTTACTTATGGGGTGTTTTATGACAATAATTTGTTTACGTTGGATTTAAAGATAGCCAATTTGTAATCAGCAAGGAAGTAGTCTCGCGGTAATGTGTTCCACAAGTGAGAACCCATTGCAAAGAACCTTTGTCTATGAAAACTCCGCCTTACGCTAGACACGTGGAAAAAGGAAACGAAAGTCTGTTTCTGTGGCGTTAGAAGAACGACTTCCACGGAAATAACGATAGAGCAGAAAGAGACTAGTAACTCTTTACTAGATTTCAACGTCGATTTTTTACTCTGTTGAGGCAAGGAAGAGTGCCCTGGGCTCTGTGCGGCACCTCTCTAGAAGTGGTAGCAGTATTCAATCTTAGGACTATATGACTCTTATATAGATAAAGGATTGTTGACTATACTTTATTAGTGAATATACTTTAAGGTCCTAGTGTATAAAGGGCAATGGGACTCTAACCCCAACTAGTGGTGATGGTTCAGTTTAAAACAACTCTTAGCTAAGGCAAAATGGATATCCACGGTTGATGAATGAAATATATTTTTTAAATATTGCCGTCTCTTTCATACCTGAATATGTCGGCAAGCCAAGAAAAGATCCTTAATGTCACTGTCACCCCGGGTCCACAAGAAGAGACGGACAACTAGATAGCCCTCGATGGGAGGGGGTAACGACCACTATACAACACTTACACATGTACTATTATGAATGATTTTCAGTGTAATTTAAGTTTTGAAATCCAATCAAAACTTTTGGATTTGAATTGTTTTCCTTTTCTTTTTGTTGTTCGATTTGTATACCAACATAAAAAAAATGTCTTAATTATCTAGTAAGAGTGTTAATCCAATATTTATATAATAGATTTTACAAAACTAATCAATAGAATGCCTAAAGAGTAGATATTAGTTTAATTCCAGCGGAGGGCGGTTGGGGCTTTATATAAATACTAACAAAACCTACCCGGCCCCCTGACAGCAATTAATCACGCTGTAGCTTTTTTTACAGAAAAACAAAGACACAATTTTCATTTAACATCCTGGTAAATTGGGGGAAAACAACAAAAAGATGATTGTCATGGTTTTATTAATTAGGAAAACAAACAAAGTAGTAGTAGTAGTAGTAGTAGTAGTAGTAGTAGTAGTAGTAGTAGTAGAAGTAGTAGTCGTTTAGTTGTAGTGGTAGTGGTGGTGGTGATTTCTACTCCCTATATACACACCCGTCATCTCAAGGATGCTTCATGTCCAAATTGGTGTAATTTCGTCAAGTATATTTGGAGCTTATACGTGACCAACAGACAGCGAAATTATTAAATTATAATTATAGGTTATGAAATATTGGAAATAGAATTAAAGTAAAGGTTACAGTCGAGAACTGTGGAAAAATTAGGTGAGTTTATATGTTTATGTATTTGTATACTCTATACTGATGACGTTGACTTTCTTATCCACACAGTTGAAGACATGCAACTATGTATGGATCGTGTTTCTGTCTCGTGCACGATGTTGAGTCTGAAAATTAACCTGAAAAAGACGACAGTTATGTTCACACCGGCACCTGGTGAACCATACTTTGAGCCAGATATTCGGGGCTACAAAGCTCTGTTGTATTCATGTGAAGCGTGGGCTGTACATCGTAGACATGTCGAACTGCTCGAACGCTTCTCATCGTATCAAATGGAAAATTAGAACACCTGACAGTAAAGTTCTTGCCAAGGCAGGATACACGAGCATCGAGTCTATGATAAGCACTGCTTACATGCGCTGGGCAGGTCAGATGGTTTGTATAGAGAATAATAGAATTCCTAAACAGCTATTTTATGGTCAACTGCACGTTGGGGAGCGACCATAACACAAACCCAGAAGAAGGTACAAAGACTGTATCAAAGAAAACTTGAACAGACTAGTTATGGAGTCAACGAGTTGGGAACCATTGGCCTTGGAAAGAGTGTTATGGAGAACACACGTGAAGAACGATTGTGTAATTAAAATAAAATAATCGCATCGCCCATGAAAGCCTTAAGCGTAGATTGTGCAAACGCTTAGAGAATAACCTTCACGAAGACACAAAGAGTTGGAAGTGTGACAGATGTGACCGTATTCTTTTATCAAGTATCATGCAAGATCAGGGTTACTGTCTACCTCCCCTTTAAGGCCAAACATTCTGTCGTGTATAAGGCGTGGGAAGATTTGTAAACTAGCAGCAGGTCTAAAAGACATATGGCAATGTAGAAAAATCAATGTCCACAAATCAATCTCATTAATCCAGTCGAAGCTACTACTTTAATCTGACACCTATGCTTGAAGCATTGCAGGTCAGAGGTTGACTTTCAAAGTCATCTACAAAGTCATGCCAGGAAAAGGAAGATACTGACAACAGTAGAGGACAAAGAGATGGCAATCATCTGTCAAGATGGACAATCACCATATCTGTATGTACAGGATTAACTACTAAACTAATTAACCGAGCATTATCACATTTGGTACACAGCTGCTAGGTAGAAGGTGGTCAAATGTAGACTATATTTAGTTTAATTTAGTTTTATGCAAAGAAGGTAAAAAGGAATGAAAGGCCTTCGTGAAAATTTAGATAGCTTCGACTTTTGAGAAAGTTGAAGTATTAGCTATCAATTAATACATATTTCATAAATTTTAGTTGCTTTAGAGCATTAGTTTCTTGAGAAAGTTGAAGTATTAGCTATCAATTAATACATATTTCATACATTTTAGTTGCTTTAGAGCATTTATTTCTTGAGAGAGTTGAAGTATTAGCTATCAATTAATACATATTTCATAAATTTTAGTTGCTTTAGAGCATTAGTTTCTTGAGAAAGTTGAAGTATTAGCTATCAATTAATACATATTTCATAAATTTTTGTTGCTTTAGAGCATTAGTTTCTTGAGAAAGTTGAAGTATTAGCTATCAATTAATACATATTTCATAAATTTTAGTTGCTTTAGAGCATTAGTTTCTTGAGAAAGTTGAAGTATTAGCTATCAATTAATACATATTTCATAAATTTTAGTTGCTTTATAGCATTTTAAATCTCATTTAAAATTTAAATATATAAGATTTGCATTGAATTTGATTCATTATATCTGGATTTTATTCGTCGTAAGGGGACATAAAAGTGGTGCAAAACTGTTCAGTTCGGGGAATTTAGTTTACCCATCCTGGGACGGGTATTCTTTTAGTGATGTTATATTTTGAAAAACGATAACGCAATTTTTACCTGGCTTAGCGAAAAAAAAATATATATTCAAATGATCTTTTTTAGTCTAATTACCTGGTTTCAACCAAACTATTTCTAATGAGCCTATGTTGAAATCTTTCAATATGTTTTACTTAAATATGAAAGTAGTCGGAAGTTGAAAACCCCATTTCTGCATCAGTTCTTTCTTTTTCACCTGTTATTCGGTGTATCTTAATTTTTATTTAAGTCAGATACAAATAACGAATACAAATTAGGATCTTTTTTATTTGTACTAATTACTATCTTTTTATATACGTTTTTTTTATTTTGGTTTCCTGGAGCTTGTTTGTCTGTTTTCGTTTTTGTTTGCTTTTGTATTTTAAATGAAACTCGTTACAATGAAAAATAATGAATAAAAAAGGGAGATAAGAAGGCAGACTTGGTTGAAACCATTTAATGAAGCAGAAACCTGATTTATATTTGAAAAAGACGTACCTGAATAATCTTTCGAAAACTCATAGAGATGCGAATATGGACGAATGCGTATGAATAGAATGAAATAAATACCTAATATACTGTCATAGATACAGACATATGCACGGACTCAACTATTTTACTTATGTAAATTTGGTATCTGTCCATGTGAAGCCGAAACTCTATTATTACTTCAATTAATCCTCAATATGCCATTACATTTATTAATGCTAAATTCAGTTTTCTAAAGTATATTTGCTTGAATGAGTAACGCTTCGATGATGGGAATACGAAGGTTGCAATTTGAGATAGCAAGGATGGTGGGTTTTTATTAATATGTTTTTAAAGTCTCTTGGGGAATGTCGTGTTCTACTAGTTGTTGTTAAATGGAGTAGTTAGGGGAGGATATTAATAAAAAACACAGCAATCCTCGCTATCTCAAATTACAACCTTCGCCTCCCCATGATCGAAACCTTACTCATTCAGACAAAAACTCACAGCATCCAAGCTCGATACGAGGGGAGAGTAGGTATATTAACATGTTTTTAAAACGGTTTTAATCGACTTTCACAATAAACTCACGGATTTATATTTGTAACTCATCATGTGTCTGACGAAGACTCATGAGAGTGGAAAACGTTTGCAAGTATCGCGATCTCATGTTCATACTCGAGCAGAACATTAGATCGTTGACTCGCCAACACGAAAAACTGGATAAAAAAAGAAACAAACAAGAACCGTCACTTCTTTTTAATCAAACATTTATTAAAGAACAAAATATATATAAACATTAAAACAGTCCACGCGAAGCACATCGTGGATGTAACGGCAATAATTGTAATTACCGTTACAGCTCCAATGACGTGTGCTTAGCACAGACATTCGAGTAAATTTGCGTAGGCTGTCTTAATGTTTAATATTTTGTATTGAACACTTTTGGAAAAATAGTGCTTTTAAGTTTATCGTATTAATATTTAAACTTACTTAATTAACTAATATATATATATATATATATATATATATATATATATATATATATATATATATATATATATATATATATATTATAGTTGCATTTGAACGACCATAGGACTATCAATCCATAACCATGACATTCATGTTGTTCATCGATATATGAAGATAAAGAAATTGAAAAAACAGACGAAAGTTATGGTTATAGATTGATTGTCCCTATAGTCATCGGAATGCAACTATAAAATATATATGCTCTGAAGCTGTAATACAACTTAAATCGGCTTGCAATTTGGAACATTTTCGGATATTATAAAGAGCATATACTTAAATATATACCTTTTTAAAGAAAAAAAACATATATATATATATATATATATATATATATATATATATATATATATATATATAATACTGAAATCTGATGTTTTTTCTTAAATTACTTTTTTATGTGATGTTGTAAAGGGCATTGAAGAAAAGACGGTTTGGAGTCATATAAATACAAAATAAAAAAATCCAAACTGTCTTGGAAACGATCGTACGCCAAATAATCGTTGTGTTTGAGTTCTTGGAACTAAAATAGATGATGTTTTAATTTTGTTAATCTCAACTCTCTCTTCCTCTTTCTCTCTCTCTCTATCTCCCTCTCTCTCTCTATATATATATATACATTTATATATGCGTATAAAATTTCTCTCTCTCTTTATTTATCAATCTATTTATCTTTCTTTCTCGTAAGCATACGCTTTTTGTCTCTCTAGTTCTTTCATTCTTTATCTAAAACAATCCCTAAACCGTCTTTCCTTCCGTCACTTTTCCTACATGTCTTACTCATTAGGGCTATATATCGATTTAAACTTACCTTTGAGGGGAGATAACTGCCGGTTAACTTCCGGTGCTTGAAAAATGAGAAATTCCCTCGTAGAATAGCCACCTTTGGAAAGCTTTAATCCCATAATACTGTTACTCTTCTTGTCATCAGTTATAGGCTAAACTCCACGCTAATCAGATGATATAAACGGCTACTTTGTCATCATTTTCTTTGGGTTGACGTCGATTCGCTTAGCATTGCCTCTACGGTCGCCATATTTGCATCGAGAAATGATACTTGATACTAATATGATTAGTCGGCTTAAGATTCACTTCAGTTTATCTATTCCAGTTCGATAAAATCATATCAGTTGATATGACTAAAGCTCTCCGTTTACTGTGTGATAAATGCTAACCATTTGGCTTCCATCTCTCGTGATACGTTCATACATACAAAGTGTAATAAGAAGTAATATCAGAAGTTATCCCCTGGTGTTTTAAAATATGGATACACTTCCTTTAAAATAAGTATATATACTAGAAGGATGTCCGTCCTAGAACAGTTAATTCCCAAAATAGAACAGTTTTGCACCACTTTCATGTCTCCTTACAAAGATTAAAATAGAGATATATACTAAATCTTATGTCTAGGATCTTTAGTCTAATTTTGATAAAAATTCATTCCATTACATAATTTTGAATTTAGATTTTTTAAAATTTAAAGCTTAAGCTTAAAGGGTCTAAAGAATGTATTAAAATTCAGACGATCCTGCTTTATCGGTGTCTAATGAGTACGGATCAAGTTCAATGGAAATCGGTTAGATTTGAATTTTCAAATAGGATGTTGTACCCATATTATCGCCCTAAAAAAACTTAGAAATACTCCAAAGAAACTGAATAGTTTTTAAAAACTTATATTCAACTACAGGAAAGGCCACATGGAACGTAAGGGAATACTGTGAATTAAGAGCCAGATTAATAGGGGTATCCTAAGTGCAAAGTTGTGCAGTGAGATGCTGCTTCATATTACATGGAACGTAAGGGAATACTGTGAATTAAGGGCCAGATTAATAGGGGTATCCTAAGTGCAAAGTTGTGCAGTGAGATGCTGCTTCATATTACATGGAACGTAAGGGAATACTGTGAATTAAGGGCCAGATTAATATGGGTATCCTAAGTGCAAAGTTGTGCAGTGAGATGCTGCTTCATATTACATGGAACGTAAGGGAATACTGTGAATTAAGGGCCAGATTAATAGGGGTATCCTAAGTGCAAAGTTGTGCAGTGAGATGCTGCTTCATATTACATGGAACGTAAGGGAATACTGTGAATTAAGGGCCAGATTAATAGGGGTATCCTAAGTGCAAAGTTGTGCAGTGAGATGCTGCTTCATATTACATGGAACGTAAGGGAATACTGTGAATTAAGGGCCAGATTAATAGGGGTATCCTAAGTGCAAAGTTGTGCAGTGAGATGCTGCTTCATATTACATGGAACGTAAGGGAATACTGTGAATTAAGGGCCAGATTAATAGGGGTATCCTAAGTGCAAAGTTGTGCAGTGAGATGCTGCTTCATATTACATGGAACGTAAGGGAATACTGTGAATTAAGGGCCAGATTAATAGGGGTATCCTAAGTGCAAAGTTGTGCAGTGAGATGCTGCTTCATATTACATGGAACGTAAGGGAATACTGTGAATTAAGGGCCAGATTAATAGGGGTATCCTAAGTGCAAAGTTGTGCAGTGAGATGCTGCTTCATATTACATGGAACGTAAGGGAATACTGTGAATTAAGGGCCAGATTAATAGGGGTATCCTAAGTGCAAAGTTGTGCAGTGAGATGCTGCTTCATATTACATGGAACGTAAGGGAATACTGTGAATTAAGGGCCAGATTAATAGGGGTATCCTAAGTGCAAAGTTGTGCAGTGAGATGCTGCTTCATATTACATGGAACGTAAGGGAATACTGTGAATTAAGGGCCAGATTAATATGGGTATCCTAAGTGCAAAGTTGTGCAGTGAGATGCTGCTTCATATTACATGGAACGTAAGGGAATACTGTGAATTAAGGGCCAGATTAATAGGGGTATCCTAAGTGCAAAGTTGTGCAGTGAGATGCTGCTTCATATTACATGGAACGTAAGGGAATACTGTGAATTAAGAGCCAGATTAATAGGGGTATCCTAAGTGCAAAGTTGTGCAGTGAAATGCTGCTTCATATTACATGGAACGTAAGGGAATACTGTGAATTAAGGGCCAGATTAATAGGGGTATCCTAAGTGCAAAGTTGTGCAGTGAGATGCTGCTTCATATTACATGGAACGTAAGGGAATACTGTGAATTAAGGGCCAGATTAATAGGGGTATCCTAAGTGCAAAGTTGTGCAGTGAGATGCTGCTTCATATTACATGGAACGTAAGGGAATACTGTGAATTAAGGTCCAGATTAATAGGGGTATCCTAAGTGCAAAGTTGTGCAGTGAGATGCTGCTTCATATTACATGGAACGTAAGGGAATACTGTGAATTAAGAGCCAGATTAATAGGGGTATCCTAAGTGCAAAGTTGTGCAGTGAAATGCTGCTTCATATTACATGGAACGTAAGGGAATACTGTGAATTAAGAGCCAGATTAATAGGGGTATCCTAAGTGCAAAGTTGTGCAGTGAAATGCTGCTTCATATTACATGGAACGTAAGGGAATACTGTGAATTAAGGGCCAGATTAATAGGGGTATCCTAAGTGCAAAGTTGTGCAGTGAGATGCTGCTTCATATTACATGGAACGTAAGGGAATACTGTGAATTAAGGGCCAGATTAATAGGGGTATCCTAAGTGCAAAGTTGTGCAGTGAGATGCTGCTTCATATTACATGGAACGTAAGGGAATACTGTGAATTAAGGGCCAGATTAATAGGGGTATCCTAAGTACAAAGTTGTGCAGTGAGATTCTGCTTCATATTACATGGAACGTAAGGGAATACTGTGAATTAAGGGTCAGATTAATAGGGGTATCCTAAGTGCAAAGTTGTGCAGTGAGATGCTGCTTCATATTACATGGAACGTAAGGGAATACTGTGAATTAAGGGCCAGATTAATAGGGGTATCCTAAGTGCAAAGTTGTGCAGTGAGATGCTGCTTCATATTACATTTAAATTTCTGCATTTTAGTTGAGCTACTAGGGAATTCCAAAATCAAGCAGTTCGACAAAAGAATCTATTAGAATAAAGAAAAAACTTTCCGGGATTTAGGGACCTCTACAGTGAAGGGTGGGATTTTGCTTACTACCTGGTTGGTTGGGGTATTCACATTGAGGCGCACAAGTGCAGCAAGGTCTTCCGAGAACATTCCATTGCAGTACTTGTAAAACAAGTTCAAGTACGCAACATTACGGCGATGGAACAGGGGCTAGAGCCTGGTAGATAATGAGAGGCCTATTAGATTAGTGGCTCTTTTAATCCTATATGAAGGGGGAGACTAGTAATTTGTGCACCAGCCCGAAAGTGACAACAATACTCCATGGATGTTCAAATGTTGTAGAGATAAAGGATACTGGTGTGAGACGTTTTCTAGCCGAATTAAGGGAGACCACTTTCTTTGAAGAGGGACTTGGCAGTATCTTTTATGTATCTGTTCCAATTTAGGTTATCTCTAGAAGTTAGGCCAAAGAGTGTGAATGTTTGACTCTCAGGTAGGGTGCTATTTGGCATGGAAATCGATGGTTGGAACTGTTTCTTATAATTGTTAAAAGAAAAGAAGCTTTGTAGCTCACAATCATATTTTGTCTATTGTATTGTGAGTAAATGGAATGGTTGGATATATGGTTAGAATTATTATTTCAAGGGAGGCCAAACGTTGGTTTAAAGATATATAAATTCCGAATGTAGAGTATTGAATTTTTTTTTTATCTGTAAATGTCAATGCAGATTTTAAAAAAATATATTAAGGAATTTAATTTTTTTGCCAGTAGAAAAATATATTCTTGACCCGGTTTTGATATAAATACGTTGAAACCTATTTATAGGATGTTTCATTGATTTGTACCAAAAAAAAAAAGGAATTTTTCTGTCATTTTTTGTAGCATTAAATGTAACCATCCATTTTGGCCCAAGTCCACTACAAACCGGTGGTCATTTTCTAATGATTCAACTATTGCATTGCATAAGTACGTGTTCGTTTTGCTTACATGTCGAGAATAGATCGCGGTGTCATCAGCAAATGTATCCTCCTCGGACACAATTGCATCGGAGATGTAGTTTATGAAAATAAGGAATCATAAAAGTCCAACGATCAACCCCTGGGCACACCCGCATTAATATCATGTTGTTTAGATGTACGGCCATCGAGGACGACCTGGATAATAATAAAGATTTCTCCAATAATACCGTACGAATTAATTTTCATGAGAAAACCATCATGCAAAAATAGGAGGTATCTGAATTTACCTGGAGGCCATCGACCCTTTTTTACACCCTTTGCATAAAATTAAATTAAATTAATATAGGGCACATTTGGACCCCTCACGCCTAGAATCTCGGTTCCAAAATTCGTAATGTTTTGGAGCAAACAATATATATATATATATATATATATATATATATATATATATATATATATATATATATATATATATATATATATATATATATATATATATATATATATATATATATATATATAAAGTTTCAGAATGGAAAGACAGAAATATATTTTTATTCAGGGCGTCGTTGTCCAATTGTAAGACGCTAGACTATAGACATCAATATCGAAGGTTCGATCCTTGTCCAAGTTAGCCATGCTGATGACAGATGTGAGTCAGAAACACGTGTCCATGGATGCCTTTTATGTATGTATAAAATAAATAAAAATATATATATTAACAGAAAATACGTCCGATAAAGTTAAGAACGACTAATAATGCAATGTTCTGCATTTTAATCACTTAGGAAATGAAACAATCGAAATAGTAAGCATAAACAACGATCTCTGCAATCACCAATAAAAACAATTACATTAAAATAGATAGATAGATAGATAGATAGATAGATAGATAGATAGATAGATATGTATTATACACGGACTAAAACAAAAAAAGAAAATCTGACATAATTCTGGTAATATCTGGGGATGGAATTTTAATTCCGAAAAATTTAAAATTAAAGTAAAGTAAAATATTAAAAGATTCTAATTGTCAATTATTTTAATATTTCAAACCCATAAATCCTTCTACTGGAACGACATATTTTATGCCCGATATACAGGACATAGAAATTATTTAGATAAATGAAAGAAGAGAAATAAAAGATGTGAAAATGGCAAATCTATTACGTCTTCACTTATTCAAAACAACGTATATTCAATTAAAGAATATTTATTTTCCTTCCTTAAGCCATGGCTTTTCAGAGGAATGTAAATATATAGATAAGTTGGCGAGAAATAAACCAAAACTCATAATTTGAAAGAGTCATAAAATGTAGCTGTAAGTGTGTAAGAAGAGTGCCAAAAATGCAAAAAATGTAAAGTAAAAAAGGTTGAGAACAGAAAGACAAAGATTCATTGTTTGAAAGTTCGTGAAGAATGCATCAATGGGAGCAAATACTGTAGATCCCGGAGGAAACGGCTAATAAAGTGATGAAACAATGAAGTGATATATCTACTAAATTGAGCTTGACCGTATCTCCATAGGATCTGAGATATTTTTTTAAATTTTTATATTATCCATTAGTCAGAGACGTATGATAGCGCAGGGGTAGAGGCACCGACTGTCAGCTCGACATCAGGAATAAGCCCTCCTGCAGACTAATCAACCCAGCTAAAAGCGAACTAGGACAAGCAAGTAAATCAATTGTTAAAAATATAGTTAATAAAATAAAGGGAAAAACGAACCTAAGTCTGTTGGGCAATACAAATTCAATCCTAAATTGGTTCCATATCATACAGGAAAAACACAGATACAAATTCACACAATTAAACATAGTAGATTCTACCCATCCATAACAAGAGACACCCTAGACAAGGCCTTAACCTTTTCACTTTCACACACAAACATCAGTCACCTAGAAAGGGACACAATACTACACGCAAGACAAACCCTACTTTTCGTCGAGGGAAATACCTGGGTTAAAAATCAAAACCAGAGAACCTATTTGATGTTGCAATGGGGATAATGACAGTGCCGACATCTGCGACTTAGTTGGCTTGCTCATATTGGATACGCTCCAAAATAAATTCCCAAACCATTTCTTTGGTCTTTATAGAGTGCTGCACGCAACCACAACGGGAACACATAGATAGATTTAGAAAAGATTTAATAAACACCTTTAAAAAACTCGGTTTCAAAATCACCATTAAAACAAATTTAGACCAAGTAGATTTCCTAGATACCACACTGAATCTTACAAACAACACACACAAACCTTTCCACAAACCCAATGAGACACTCCAATACATACACAAGGGTGTTTAAGTGTCTTTGAGTTGTCCCACTTGGGCTGAATCATCTCCTTATATGATGTGGGACAGTGGGAGTGAGCTCCCCTTTTTAGTTTGTTGTTGTTGCTTGAGCAAGATGGCTGTTCATGGGTGTACGGTTGAAGGCAACAAGTGACCTGGATTAGCATTGGTAGCAGAGGCTGTCTTCTTTGTGTGATAAGAAGTCATCTGTCTTGTTCAACAAAAGTTGAAACACATTTAAAAGAAAGATGGTTTCGTTTAGTAAAACCCCACCCATTCTATTGAACCAGGATTCTTATGCAGAATGGAAACAAGACATTGGCATATTGTCTCTATTCACGGATTTGCCTTAAGAAAAACATAGCCCAGCAGTATTTTTGTCACTACCACAAAATATAAGAGAATGTGTTCGACATTTGAATTCCACAGATATTAGTACTCCAAATGGGTTAAATATAATTCTCAACAAATTAGACGAAATTTACTTAGTGGACGAGAACACGATGGCATATATGTCATTTAAGGAATTTTACACCTACAAAAGAGAGACCGGGGTTAACATAAATGGATTTTTGGTACGATACGAATTTTTATACCAAAAATTAAGGAAATTTGGAATCACTTTGCCAGCAGGCTTTTTTTCGTTCTGAATGAAGCAAATGTGCCAGAAAAAAATGAAAAATTGGCAAGAACCACATGTTCGAGCGTAACATATGTCACAATGAAGGAAACATTGAAGAAAGTGTTTTCAGACATTTCGTCAACGGAAGGTAAAACCGAACCTGCTGTCAAGGAAGAAGTTGAAACAGTCAATTATAGTAACACAAGTATAAAAAAAATATTACCGGGATTACAATACAAATCCAACAGACAGACAAGGTAAGATACTTCGTTGTTTTAGGTGTAATTCAATTAAGCATTTTGCCCGAGACTGTACGAGTTTAAATTCTAGAAACAATATACACACTGTCGTGGATTCAGACCAGGTGAACTTTACTTTGTTTAATGTTGATTCTTGTTATCGAACAGTAATAAATGACTCTTATTCTAATGTAAAAATGTCCAATCTTGTGAAAGAGACATTGGGTATGGCAGTATTAGACTCTGCTTGTTCACGAACTGTTGCTGGAGGGCTTTGGTTTAATATATTCTTTGATACATTGAATGACCGAGATAAGCAGTTGGGGGAAACTGTTAGGTCTAACAGAACATTTTGTTTTGGAGATGGAGTGGAAGTGAAAGCTATTAAAACAGTTTAATTTCCTGTAACAATAGGGGGTATAAAAGGTGTCAGAGGTTATATTGAGGCTGACATCGTCAAAAATGATTTACCCCTGTTATTAAGTCATAAATCTATGAAAACTGCAGGAATACTACTAAATTTTAAAACTGACAGCTGTCGAATTTTTGGCAGATATATAAAATTGCAAATCACAACTTCTGGACATTATAGTCTTCCACTAACTAATATGCTTTTGGCAGTTAAAAATGCACCAAACATAGTGTTGCACTGTGAGACTTTAAAAGAGTGCTCTAGAGTGGAAAAAAGAAAAAAAGCTGAGAAATTTACTCATGCATCTAAAGAGAAATTAATAGCTTTGGTTTAAGGTAGTAAGGCATTTAATGATAAGGCATTTCTGAATCAGATCAAAGAGGTTTGTGATTCTTGTTCAGTTTGTCAGAGGTTTAGAAGACCCCCTCATCGACCAGTTGTAGGATTGGCTCTTGGTAACAGGTTTAATGACACTGTATGTTTGGATTTGAAGGAACATCGACATAACCAATGCTGGATTCTGCACCTAGGTATTCTGCTGCCAGATCAATTAAAACCAAAAAGAGCGAAGAAATTATTCGCAACATATTTTTAATGTGGATATCTTATTTTGGAGCTCCCAAGCGACTTTTAAGTGACAATTGAGGAGAGTTTAATAATGAGGGCTACCGACTGATGAATGAAAAGCTGAATATTGAAACATGCACGACAGCTGCTGAAAGTCCATTCAGCAATGGTACCCTGGAACGTCATAATCTAATAATTGCGGAAGCAATGACAAAAACATTAGATGATGAAAAATGTGAGCCAGAAATAGCTTTGGCATGGGCTGTCAGCGCAAAAAATGCACTTCAGAGTCATGTCTGGCTATAGTCCAAATGAGCTTGTATTTGGGTCTAACATTAACACCCCCTCAGTTTTGAATGATAGATTACCTGCACTGGAAACTGCAACAACAAGTGGCATGGTTAGAATAAATTTAAATGGCCTACATGCAGCAAGGAAAAGCTTCATGGAAGCTGAATCAAGTGAAAGAATTCGGAGAGCTTTGAGATCCAATATAAGGATTTATGCGGATGAAGGTTTTGTGACAGGTGGCCGTGTCTACTATAGAAGACAAAACTATAAAGGATGGCGTGGTCCGGCTAAAGTTTTGGGTAAAGAAGGACAATGTGTATTGATCAGACATGGAGGAGCATTTTTCAGGATGCATCCATGTCACTTGATGAAGGTAGACAGGGAATTGCGAAGTCCCAGAAATGAAGAAAATACAAATTCTTCAAATTAGATGAATGAAGTCTTGGAGGAGGAAATTGAAGGACAACATGATGCCAATTCAAATTGCGACAGAAGGGAAGTGAAAAATAACAGTATAAAACTGAGTAGTTGTAGAGTATAAATTGAGAGGGAGTAATGAATGGAAAAAAGGGATGGTTATAAACACACAACCAAAGTCAACGGGAAAGTATAGCCATTGGCTAAATATAAAACCTGAAGCCGAAAATGAAAATCCCTTATGTATCAATTGGGATCATGTGGATCAATGGAGACAATTTTCTCAAACAGAGGAAGTAAGTTATCAAGAACATGCAATTTTGCTTTCTTCTGAACAAGAACAAGGAAAAATGTGATTGATGCAAAGAAAAGAGAATTGGAAAATATGGAAATTCATGACATATATGAATGTGTGCCTGATAAAGGGCAAAAATGTATACCAACAAGGTGAGTGATAACAGAAAAATTTGTGAAGGACAAAAAGATAATGAAGGCTCGTCTTGTTGCACGTGGTTATGAAGAAGATTCTCATAACCTAAAAACAGATTCTCCAACGTGCAGCCGTGAGGCTATGCGTCTCGTATTGTTAACGGCCTCGGTTATGACGTGGCTGGTGGAGACTCTTGATTTTACCTCCGCATTTCTGCAAGGTAATATGCTTGAGAGAGAGGTATTTCTTAGACCACCATCTGATGTGCGTCCAGAATCACAAGTGTGGAAGCTGAAAAGATGTATTTATGGATTAAACGATGCACCTCGTTCATGATACAAGCGAGTTAATCATGAGTTAACGCACTTAAAAGGAATGGTGAGTGCATATGACAATGCACTGTTTCTTTGGCATGATGCCACTGGTGAATTGATGGGCATTCTGGCAATACATGTTGATAATTTCATATTCTGTGGAAATGATTTATTTAAGAAAAATGTGATCGCAGAATTGGAAAAGATTTTCAAAATTGGGAAGCATGAAAGTGAAACATTCAATTTTTTTGGATTGAATGTTAAGCAAACAAAAAATGGGATTATTTTGGATCAAAATCTATATGCTTCGGCTTTATCCCCAATAGACATGAAGAAAGGAAGATCATTAAGAAAAAATGATGAATTGAGTCAAGAGGAGAAGACAGAGTTAAAAAGATGGACAGGTCAAATGATGTGGGTATCCACCCAGACGCAACCAGATGTATCATTTGATGTGTGTAGAATGAGTAATATTGGAAAATATCCACAGGTGAAGTTACTCTTCGAGGCAAACAAATCACAAATAAGGTTACAATCAAGGACAGGATCCGTATCTTTTCCCCAACTTGGAAAACCTTCGGATCTGAATATTGTTTGTTATTCAGATGCCACCTATGCTAGTTTGGAGGATGGATCTTCACAGGGTGGTTTTATCATCTTTGTTTGTGGCAAGATGAAAAGAATGGCTCCTATATGTTGGTCATCATAAAAACTTGACCGGGTAACAAAAATCCCGTTAGCTTCAGAGACTCTTGCGCTTAGTGAAGCAGCTGATGCCGGAATGTTGATAGCCGCAATGCTTCAAAAGATATTCAGACTACCTAGGTTGCCTGAAGTTCTTTGTAAAACGGACAATGCGTCTCTCGTAGAGTTAAAGTCATCAAATCTTGTGAGTGACCGGCGTCTCAGAGTGGATGTGGCCAGGGTGAAGGAAATGATGGTGAAGGAGGAGATCCAAATTGAATGGATCAGGGGTCGAGAACAGGTGGCGGATTGCCTGACAAAGATGGGTGCCTCTTCCGAAATTCTGAGAGACTTGTTGCAATGATTTGTTTTGCTTTTGTTCGTTTTGTTTTTGTTTGTTTTATTTTTCATTTTTATATAGAACTGTAGTCTTCACAAGAAGACACCAGCAATGTTTAAGTGTCTTTGAGTTGTCCCCCTTGGGCTGAGTCATCTCCTTATATGATGTGGGACAGTGGGAGTGAGCTCCCCTTTTTAGTTTGTTGTTGTTGCTTGAGCAAGATGGCTGTTCATGGGTGTACGGTTGCAGGCAACAAGTGACCTGCTACCCTTCACTGTTTTTTTTAAATTTAGTCAATAATATTAGCCAAAGAATTTCAAACCTCTCATCCAGTCCCGAAATTTTCAAGCAGGCAGCACCGTATTACAACAAAGCGCTTCAAGAAAGAGATTTCATACACCCCCACCCGAGACCAACTACAGGGGAGCAGCAATAGAAGGAGGTCGGTGATCTGGTTTTGGCCACCTTATTCCACCAATACCAAGACAAAGGTAGGCAACCCTTTCCCCAACTTACTCGATATACACTTCCCCCCACACACAATCTGCATAAACCTTTTAACAGAAATTCTATTATGGTTAGCTACTCTACTGCCACATCCATAAGACAAATCATCTCTGCGATGCCCAAAGCAATTGCAGACGCAAGCTGCTCATGCTAGGACAAAAACAACTGCCCCCCTTGAGGGGAATTACAAAATAGATTCACTCGTATATGAAGCCACAAACCAGACTACCGGTAGCGCAGAAAAATACATTGGCATTACGCAGGGAAGCTTCAAGCAAATATTATACGCACACATACAAAAACAAAGCAAATACGGCACTGACGTCCCGGATATGGCAACTTAAAGATGAAAAGACACGCTTCACCATCAAATGGAAAGTAATTGAGAGAAGACCATCCTTCTCTCCAGCCATAAATAGATGTCCTGTGTGAGACGCTGAAAAATACCATATATTAAGGGCCATCATTGACCCAAATACCGTCTGTTTAAATATCGAGATGAAATCTTTAAGAGATGTATCCACAGGAGACAACCACTACTCATAAACTGGACTTACCGATACACATAAAGGCCTTGCTACACCAAATACATAACCCCATAATTGCCCCTATTAAATACCGACTTCCACTCCGGAAAATTTTCCCAACTATCACCCTTCATAAATATAAATAAAATTAAAAAATACGAACAAATACCTTAATCAACCCATATCTACACTACTTTTCAAGAGCAATAATTATAAATTTCCCCAAAATATTTCTCCATTTCACATTATTATTACTCCCATAAGTCCCCACCATTTCTAGGTCATAATGCTAATCTCCCATACCTCCCAAACAGATCAAATCTGGCCGACCCAATCCTTACTCTTATCTCTAAACCAGTTGTAATCATCATACCAATTTTATCACCCCCATAAGCATTCAGTATACCTTAGTTAATAATGTTAAATCCCGAATACAAATCATTCAAAAACCCTGCAGAGTTACTGTCCTTAGACCGCCCGGATGATATCTTTATTTAAATTCCTTTGGGATTGATTTAAAGTCCTTTATCCAGGATTTAAACTTGAATTTAATTAATGTTGTTCCTTTTAATCTTTTTATCTCTTCATAAGTATAATCCGTAAACCCATTTTCTCTCCCTAATTCCTTTAGAAGACATCATTAAACCCCAAAACAGATACGATATTCATAATATTGGCTCACGGGATTTATATAGAAATATTTTTTTAATTTTTTGTTTTATTTTTTTATATCTCTTTAAATCTTCTCCGGTTTAAATCTCAACTGTTACTTTTCACCCCGACCCATTTTTTTAAACCTTATTAAACCTTCCTTACACTATATTTAAACCAACATACATAACACTCTAAGAAAATAACGCGTCTAAACGAAAGTGACACGTGACTTCACATTTGCGAAACAGATGACAACAGAAGCTGAAGAGAGCCGGATGGCTAAGTCCTGTGCTTGAAACCGAGAGAGATTTTATTAACCACAATTGGCAGACAAACGATCTGATGTTAATTTCAGGTGTCGATAGGAAATCGTATTGTGTATATTGTTCGGTTAAGTTCATTACCGTTCGTTATTGTCACTTTGATTTGGGTGGGTTTGCTCGCTATGGGCCCTCTCTAAAAAGAAAAATCTAAAAAGATTTTAAAAAATAAAATAAAAAGTCTTCCACCCATTTTTATTTAAAACAAAAACAAAACTAAATTGGACAAGTAAAAAAAAATGTCCACACCCCAATTGAGAAACCATTCGGTTATGTCTCGATTTACTGCTAACTGGACAGTAAGTGGGTGGGTGGTCATTTTACGTTAAATCTGTATAGGAAAGTGACCCCGCACGTTAAAGTCTAACATATTTTATGATTGTTCTTAATTTCATTTTTGGTGATTTTTTTGCAAATAAAAAGTAGAATTTGAAGAGTTTGGGTTTTTTTTGTAAAGTTTTTGTAGTTCTAACGCAAAATGCTTTCAAATGGATATACAAAGAATAAAGCAATGTTTTTGATGAACATCCCATTTTCTGTTTTTTAAGAAATAAAATGAAGTAAACGCCAATAGGTCACAAATGTAAAAGAATTCAGTTTTGCGAATCTGTTATTTTCATATTTATTTGAGTTTGTTTTTTGGCCAGACATTTTAATGTATTGTCTTATCTAGTGTGTGGAAAAAGTCAAAACAATAAACCTTGAAAATTATTGTCGTCATTACGCCTGAAAAAATCAATCGTAAGAAATACTCAAATGAATGTGTATTTAACATACGTATTTATTTCAGTAAAACCATAATAATTGATTTTATGACTGTAAACTTTGATTTTAGCCAGAAATTACGTTCCAGGTGACAGTTTAAAAGCTTGAAAATCACTTTAGAATCTCTTCACGATACGAAGAAATTATATTGCTATATTTTTGTATTCTTTCCGTTAAAATTTTAATATAAGACTTGTGAAAAAGCACATGAAAAATTCTATACATAATTAACACCAACTATTATTGTATGTTTTGTGTTCCTTTTCTTTTTATTCAATACCATTCCTTTTTTTCCTTTTTATCTTTCTCTTAATCATATCAATTGCATCATGAGTCACTTACGGTGAAATAATAACTTCTGGGGTAAATTTGATTAAATCGCTAATTGTTACTAATTCTTATTTTAACTATCATTCTATCTTATAACGGCATCAAATAATAATTATTATTCGAAAAGTAATAATTATTATTTATAAGAACATAACTAAACTAAGTAATTTAATATGTTTAATGGTTACTTCCGGTCATAATTAGCTCTCCATATTTTTACTTATAACTTTCGATTCATATTTAAATCTCTAAATAATTATTCCTAGTACAATTAATATTAATTTCCAATACGGTTAAAAAATGTTGTATCGATTCTGTGATTTATTAAAAATCCGGTTACTGTGATAATGGTATTAATTTACCCGTATCTCATTTTACTTATAATCATAATTAAAATGATCAATTAATTATTATCATCATTATTTTCATTTATATTTTAATTTTAAATCGCTGTAACGGGTGTTTGGCAATAAACTATTTGAGAATATGACGTAATATCTTTCTTTTGATAAATGTGACGTATTTTTGGTTACAGACGCCAGGAGGCATAATGAAAAATAAAATAATTTACAATAAAAATATTTATTATTTATGTTACACCGGCCGTTCTTACACAGGAGAAACAACACCGGTTGTCACTATAAATAGTGCGAGTCACCAGAGTCACCAGAGACACTGAAGACAAAGCACAGTCTTGTAACTGTCTAGCCAAGAGCTAGTCACTTTCTTACTTTGTTAATACACTTGTTAAACCAACCCTCGACTTGACTTCCTTTATTTATTATTTACTGTGGAACAACTTCACAACAATTTATTCATAGTCTACTTTGATTTTAGTTAACGACTGCTTTTCGTGTTAATACATACATTTGCATTATTATTATCATAAGTTTTCTCAGTATATTATTAAAATTCTAAATTAAAGTGTAAGTCATAAATAATTCCTAATATAATTTTATTTTTATTTTTATATTTATTCAAAATATAGTTTATTATTCTTCACAATATTCACATTATTATTATTAGCATTAACATTATGTTATTATTAACTCTTAAAAATCATTATGGTTACTGAAAGAAAATTGGTGTTATAATCCATTATTTATTTACAACCTGCTATTAATATTACCATTGGTTAACACAATTTCGTTATATATATTACTTATACTTATATTGATTAATATTATTATTTTCAAAATTATTGTTTTAATACTTTTATAATCTTTATAATTACAATTTCATCTATTAATTTTAACTACTTATTTATTTTAATCTTAATTATTACTATTGCTAACTATATTTACTATTCTTATTTCTATTATAATTATTATTATTATTCAATTAAAATCTAAAATATTATAAGTATTGTTCATATATTTTCTACTTGTTATTTATTTTTATTCACTAACCATTAATATTATCATTGATTATCTATTATTTAATTAATTATCATTTATAATATCTTTAGAAATATTTCACATATCAATATGGAACATTTTGATCTAATTTTATTATTAGTTAAGAGTATGTTTATTTTAAGAATGTACTTTTGTATTAGTTGAAAACGTGTTTATTTATATATAATATTTTAATTTGCTTATAAATTATATTTATATTTATGTTTATGCAACAAACAATCAATGATTACAGTTCTCTAGTTTATAATATTTCCTTTATTAGTTATTATCTCTACTGGTTCAGTTAGATAAACATTACATCTTTTACGTTTATTTGGTTAATATTTAGTAGCTTTAGTTACTAACGTTCACTCTATGGTATACTCATTTTTTATCATTAATTTTTTTAATGTACGCAGCTAAAGAAGTAGTCAGTTTATGCATAATTACTCTAAAAGTGTTATAATATATCAAATATAATTGTTGTCTCTATATTTAAAAGGACATCGTCGATCCTATATATACCAATGATTTATTTCCTTCAATGATGTTACATTTAAATACTATACTTGATATCAAGCATTCATCATTTAATAGGCAGTTTACATTCACCCTACATTTACATTGATGGTGAGAGTTATTTACAATATAATATATTGCATATCACATACAGAATATATATGTATGTATATATATATCTATATATATATATATATATATATATATATTAATTAATCAAGTTAAAATATATTGACAAAATGAACATACAACTAATATTTTTTTCAAAAGTGCTTAATAGCAACAGTGTTTATTTATTTTTTATAAATGTTATACTTGCTATTGAGCACTTTTGAAAAAATATTAGTTTTATGTTCATTTTATCAATATATTTGAACTTGATTAATTAATATATATATATATATATATATATATATATATATATATATATATATATATATATAGTATTCTGTATGTAATATGTACTCTTGCATCAAATAGATTTGTTTTAAGAATATATATATCTGGACTTCAACGTAGATTCATATTACGTTTCAGTAAACTGTATACCTTCTTCGGACATTAAACATATAAAATATATAGACTCTATGATTTTCCTCCTCAAAGAAAATTGTTTAGCGTACCATAGAAATATTGGCTAATTTCTCACTCGTCATATCCAAAGGCAAAATATCAGCATTCTCCATAAGTCGGCCATGTTTTGCACTCATCGGTATGAGCGACCGTCTCAAAAAGTGCTTTCAATATCATTTGGTAAACATAACTTTTTTCTCATCAAAAACATTTAGTGTTCCTTTTTCGCTTCCACCTTCTTGAGTATTTTATTTTCTTTCTTTTCTTTTGATATTTTTTCTGGCAATCGTCTAAACATGAAACTTAAAACAACTAGCTGGTAGATCCAACGTTTCTCGGGATTGAATAAGGAACAGCACTATATATATATATATATATATATATATATATATATATATATATATATATATATATATATATATATATATATGGAGTTAATTAATTCAAAGTTTGATAATAAAAGGCCATTTCAATCCAAAAACAGGTCATAAGAAAAACGAGCATTGAGATAAAAGATAAAAGCTAGCATTGAGATAAAAGATAAAAGCTGGCATTGAGATGAAATATTTTTTATATCAATGTTAGCTTTTTTGTGGCTTGCTCTTTGGATTGAAATTACAATTTATTTTTTCACTTTGAATTAATTAACTCCATTAAAACGCTCTATGCAAAGTCAATGGAATATTTCCTAATGCTTTTTAATACACCACCCACATCATAAACTGTAAAGTTTTCAATGTATATATTTGATCCACTTGGTGAGTTTAGCCTTTTCTCAAATTCAACGGATTTTACAATTTATGATGCTAATATTTTCTGGGTTTTACGTTTTTTAAACCTGCTTCTACGAACTCCTATGGCGCTTTCAATGGTAGGCTTCTTCCTATATTTTCAACTTTTTTCTATTTGCATTGGACATTTTTTATCTTATATTATCTTTATATCTTTTCAAATTATGGCTGTTCGTAATTTCTATTTACCAACTTATCTGTTCACACTCCTCTGACGATAAGATTTTATTCTTTGAAAAGCCATGGCTTAAGGCAGGAATAATAAAATTTATTGTATTTGAATCCCATTTGTTTTGAACAGATATTGTATTTTATACAATTTTTATTCTCATTCTTACGTTCTTTACGTAGAGTTCAACTCTATATGTCGTGATGTATAATTTTTGGTACCTTTTAGTCAACAACACAAAACTCATACATCATGACCCCAATATAAAAAGCAAAACATTATTGAAGCAGTGTATATAAAAACTAGACACCTTTAATCAACAATATCAATTGCAAGTCTAGCTACAATATTTTAAAGTATCTAACTTAGTAATTGACAAACATACTTTTAACTTTTTTTTATTCTTGTAATTTTGTTATAAGTCATGCACTTTGTACGTGATCACGTCTCAGATACGGCATCTCATCACCCATGCGTACATTCTAAAAGCCATACATTACCGCACCGTTTGACGAACTTAGCCGATATGAACAAACTAAATTAATACTCGCCTGAAGAAGATTAAATGAATCAATCAAAAGTACTCTCGAAGAAAAGAAAATCACACCTACGAATCCTACATAAAAGAATTTTACAAAAAACTCGATGGACCATCCGAAAAACTGAAAATATCAAAATAAGACTTTTTAAGCAGAGGCATTTTTTATTGTTCAATTACGTTTGTTTAAATGAAAATATGTTGCCTAAATACATACGCAAACACACACACATATATATATATATATATATATATATATATATATATATAATTATTTTTTATTTATACGGACATGTACAAATAGCTGCTACACTAGCATGTCGATGTTATCGATCAATAGTTATTAGAAACTAAGATCTCATTGGGCGAAAAAAAATTCTGCTCTTTAACTCATATGTTGATATTGGGAAAAGAATGGAAAAAAAAGAAAATAAAAAATGAAAAAAGCCAATTGGCTTTTCTCATCATTATTTTTTTGAAATTTTTGACGGAGGGTCTACATATATATAGTCGGGAAAACAGGAAATAGGGAGGGAACTCTAAAAGCAAGCGGCCCGAGAAAAAAAAAGCTGCTAGAGTAGTAAGTTTAGCGGTATCTGGGGACCTATACAGTGAAGCTAGTCGGGGGTATTTACGTTGAAAGTGTACAAGTGCAGTAAGTTTATTGAAGCACATTACGTAGAAGTGCATATATATATAATATTTGTTTTATTTATTATCTATGTACGTATACGTTTCGTCCTTTATAATCGGGACTCATCAGCATAGAGATAAGACTATTCATTACTGGTCATGCGATTCGAAACCCCAGATTCCGAGTATTTTGTAACTCAAATCCCGACATCTAGAACCACTCGGCGAACGCCGAATAGCGAATAAACAGTGATAATGTTAACACTTTATCTGGCGGCTTGACGTCATAAGAGCGTTCTACTTAATGAAAGGAACGAGGCACATATGAAGGCAATCAGAAAAATCGAAAAAATAAAAAAAGTTATAATTAAACAGACGAATTCTGTTGTTTTTAACAATATTAGCATATATATATATATATATATATATATATATATATATATATATATATATATATATATATATATATAAGAAAAAATGTTTTGATTTTTGATTTTGATTTTAATAAAAAGTATCTGCATCTAACACATGGTTTTTTATGAAGGCATTTTGCCTCTATCTTTATATTTAAAATTCAAAGGATGCTTTAAAAAATACACTTTCCTAAATTTATACCTACCAACGACGATGCGCGATTCAAGTTCAATTTAAAACAGACATTAGCACCGTTAGTCCACAACATCGGACGCCACTTCTACAAGACCAGGAAGGAGTATTACGAAAAAAAAAGTTAATACCTTTTATTTGTCTAAATCTCTGTTATATCAAGCGATATATTAGATAAAAAGTCAAGATGAAGAAGAAAAACATGTTTATATGTATATATATATATAATAAAAAATGTTTTTATTTCTTATTTCAATTTTAATAAAAAATATCTGCATCTAACACATATTTTTTATGAAGGCATTTTACCTCTATTTTTATGTTATATATATATGCCAACATTGTTAAAAATAACAGAATTCGTCTGTTTAATTATACGTTTTGTGTTTTGTCGATTTTTCTGATTGTCTTTTTTTTTAAATTAAAATCAAAAAAATTAATAAATTTTCCATAGGTTTCACGAACGTCGAATCATCCTGAGAAGAATCTAAAGCGTTCGTGAAACCTATGGAATATTTTTTCATTTTTTTTTTATTTTAATACAAAAAAAGACCATCAGAAAAATTGAAAAAAATACGGTTTGCATCAATAAGAAAATGGTGCCTAAATACACACTATATATATATATATATATATATATATATATATATATATATATATATATATATATATATATATATATATATATATATACGCCGACCCGACATATCACAGAATTTATTAATTATTAATTAAGAAACAAAAATTAAAAAAACGATAGAAAAATGATGACGTCATACAATAAAAAAATGAATTAAAGTATTCGTAATTTTCCGAGGACATTTCTGCTTGTTTGTCTTTCAATCCGTTCGAATAATCCATCTTGAATCTAAACAAACGAAACACAATGCAAAAATGATTGCCATTATTACCTGCTGGCTATACAATATGGTAAAATAAATGAAGAACACGTTTTCTTACTGACTGTTTACCGTTGCACTTTTCTCATAGTTGCCGTGTTTGTTTTCAGATCTTGTTTATTTTCTAATTACAAGTGGCATAATACGTATTTAATTATGCCCGCGACAATCCTAATACTTCTATATTGTCCTACCAGAAGAGAAAAAGAAAATTGAGAGTGTCTACTTGCTGACGGGTGTACGTAGATAACTGCATTTAATGCATGTAGTCATCCATATGAACATGTGCACACGTGTGGTTGTGTTAGCAGAGGCGAACACTGGACAGTTTAATAAGGTCTACAAACATTTGCTGTGATTGGGGACATGTTCTGAAATAAACGATTTGTACAAATATATCATCTTTTTCGTTTTGGTTATTATTTTATTCATTTTTAATGATGATCATCTTTTTGTTTCTGGCTAAGTCAGTGAGTTGTGCAGTAGTTTTGCCGCCGGGCACCTGATCTGAAGAAAAAATCATGACTTGGAAGAGAAAGCAAAAAACGTGGATGTAATAGAAGTTAGAAGATGAGAAAATACGGCATTCGATATGCATGCTTAGTGATGAAGATTCTATTTCAAAATGAAGTTTAACTGACCGAACAAAATTCTATTTAAAACGTAATTGTGATAGACGAAAAAAATTTTTTTATTTCAAATATAAAATCTGACAGACAAAAGAAAATTCTATTTTATGCTGAAATGGTGACAGTCTAAAGACAACAGAAATGTGACAAACCAAAACATTTTAAACTGAAGTGTGATAGACCAAATAAAACGCTATTTAAAAATAAAGTGTGACAGACCAAAGAAAATTCTATTTAAAAATAAAGTGTGATAGACCAAATAAAACGCTATTTAAAAATAAAGTGTGACAGACCAAAGAAAATTCTATTTAAAAATAAAGTGTGATAGACCAAATAAAACACTATTAAAAATACAGTGTGATAGACCAAAGAAAATTCTATTTAAAAATAAAGTGTGATAGACCAAAGAAAATTCTATTTAAAAATACAGTGTGATAGACCAAAGAAAATTCTATTTAAAAATAAAGTGTGATAGACCAAAGAAAATTCTATTTAAAAATAAAGTGTGACGGACAAAAAAAAATTCTATTTAAAAATAAAGTGTGACAGACCAAAGCAAATTCTATTTAAAAATAAAGTGTGATAGACCAAATAAAACGCTATTTAAAAATAAACTGTGATAGACCAAAGAAAATTCTATTTAAAAATAAAGTGTGATAGACCAAATAAAACACTATTAAAAATACAGTGTGATAGACCAAATAAAATTCTATTTAAAAATAAAGTGTGATAGACCAAATAAAACGCTATTACAAAATAAAGTGTGATAGACCAAAGAAAATTCTATTTAAAAATAAAGTGTGATAGACTAAAGAAAATTCTATTTAAAAATAAAGTGTGACGGACAAAAAAAAATTCTATTTAAAAATAAAGTGTGACAGACCAAAGAAAATTCTATTTAAAAATAAAGTGTGATAGACCAAAGAAAATTCTATTTAAAAATAAAGTGTGATAGACCAAAGAAAATTCTATTTAAAAATAAAGTGTGATAGACTAAAGAAAATTCTATTTAAAAATAAAGTGTGATAGACCAAAAAAAAATTCTACTTAACAATAAAGTGTGAGAGACCAAAGAAAATTCTATTTATAAATAAAATGTGATAGACCAAAGAAAATTCTATTTAAAAATAAAGTGTGATAGACCAAATAAAACGCTATTAAAAATAAAGTGTGACAGACCAAAGAAAATTCTATTTAAAAATAAAGTGTGATAGACCAAAGAAACTTCTATTTAAAAATAAAGTGTGATAGACCAAATAAAATTCTATTTAAAAATAAAGTGTGATAGACCAAATAAAACGCTATTTAAAAATAAAGTGTGAGAGACCAAAGAAAATTCTATTTAAAAATAAAGTGTGATAGACCAAAGAAAATTCTATTTAAAAATAAAGTGTGACGGACCAAAGAAAATTCTATTAAAAAATAAAGTGTGACAGACCCAAGAAAATTCTATTTAAAAATAAAGTGTGATAGACCAAAGAAAATTCTGTTTAAAAATAAAGTCTGATAGACCAAAGAAACTTCTATTTAAAAATAAAGTGTGATAGACCAAAAAAAATTCTATTTAAAAATAAAGTGTGATATACCAAAGAAACTTCTTTTAAAAATAAAGTGTGATAGACCAAAGAAACTTCTATTTAAAAATAAAGTGTGACAGACCAAAGAAAATTCTATTTGAAAATAAAGTGTGATAGACCAAATAAAACGCTATTTAAAAATAAACTGTGATAGACCAAAGAAAATTCTATTTAAAAAATAAAGTGTGATCGATTAAAGAAATTCTATTTAAAAATAAAGTGTGATAGACAAAATAAAACGCTATTAAAAATAAAGTGTGACAGACCAAAGAAAATTCTATTTAAAAATAAAGTGTGATAGACCAAATAAAACGCTATTAAAAAATACAGTGTGATAGACCAAAGAAACTTCTATTTAAAAATTAAGTGTGATAGACCAAAGAAAATTCTATTTAAAAATAAAGTGTGATAGACCAAAGAAAATTCTATTTAAAAATAAAGTGTGATAGACCAAAGAAAATTCTATTTAAAAATAAAGTGTGATGTACCAAAGAAAATTCTATTTAAAAATAAAGTGTGACAGACCAGAGAAAATTATATTTAAAAATAAAGTGTGATAGACCAAAGAAAATTCTATTTAAAAATAAAGTGTGATAGACCAAAGAAAATTCTATTTAAAACTAAAGTGTGATAGACCAAAGAAAATTCTTTTTAAAAATAAAGTGTGATAGACCAAAGAAAATTCTATTTAAAAATTAAGTGTGATAGACCAAAGAAAATTCTATTTAAAAATAAAGTGTGATAGACCAAAGAAAATTCTATTTAAAAATAAAGTGTGATAGACCAAATAAAACGCTATTTAAAAATAAAGTGTGACAGACCAAAGAAAATTCTATTTAAAAATAAAGTGTGATAGACCAAATAAAACGCTATTTAAAAATAAACTGTGATAGACCAAAGAAAATTCTATTTAAAAATGAAGTGTGATAGACCAAAGAAAATTCTATTTAAAAATAAAGTGTGATAGACCAAAGAAAATTCTATTTAAAAATTAAGTGTGACGGACAAAAAAAAATTCTATTTAAAAATAAAGTGTGACAGACCAAAGTAAATTCTATTTAAAAATAAAGTGTGATAGACCATATAAAACGCTATTTAAAAATAAACTGTGATAGACCAAAGAAAATTCTATTTAAAAATAAAGTGTGATAGACCAAATAAAACACTATTAAAAATACAGTGTGATAGACCAAAGAAAATTCTATTTAAAAATAAAGTGTGATAGACCAAATAAAACGCTATTACAAAATAAAGTGTGATAGACCAAAGAAAATTCTATTTAAAAATAAAGTGTGATAGACTAAAAAAAATTCTATTAAAAAATAAAGTGTGACGGACAAAAAAAAATTCTATTTAAAAATAAAGTGTGACAGACCAAAGAAAATTCTATTTAAAAATAAAGTGTGATAGACCAAAGAAAATTCTATTTAAAAATAAAGTGTGATAGACCAAAGAAACTTCTATTTAAAAATAAAGTGTGATAGACCAAATAAAATTCTATTTAAAAATAAAGTGTGATAGACCAAATAAAACGCTATTTAAAAATAAAGTGTGAGAGACCAAAGAAAATTCTATTTAAAAATAAAGTGTGATAGACCAAAGAAAATCCTATTTAAAAATAAAGTGTGATAGACCAAAGAAACTTCTATTTAAAAATAAAGTGTGAGAGACCAAAGAAAATTCTATTTAAAAATAAAGTGTGATAGACCAAAGAAAATTCTATTTAAAAATAAAGTGTGACGGACCAAAAAAAATTCTATTAAAAAATAAAGTGTGACAGACCCAAGAAAATTCTATTTAAAAATAAAGTGTGATAGACCAAAGAAAATTCTGTTTAAAAATAAGGTCTGATAGACCAAAGAAACTTCTATTTAAAAATAAACTGTGATAGACCAAAAAAAATTCTATTTAAAAATAAAGTGTGATAGACCAAAGAAACTTCTTTTAAAAATAAAGTGTGATAGACCAAAGAAACTTCTATTTAAAAATAAAGTGTGACAGACCAAAGAAAATTCTATTTGAAAATAAAGTGTGATAGACCAAATAAAACGCTATTTAAAAATACACTGTGATAGACCAAAGAAAATTCTATTTAAAAAATAAAGTGTGATCGATTAAAGAAATTCTATTTAAAAATAAAGTGTGATAGACAAAATAAAACGCTATTAAAAATAAAGTGTGACAGACCAAAGAAAATTCTATTTAAAAATAAAGTGTGATAGACCAAATAAAACGCTATTAAAAAATACAGTGTGATAGACCAAAGAAACTTCTATTTAAAAATTAAGTGTGATAGACCAAAGAAAATTCTATTTAAAAATAAAGTGTGATAGACCAAAGAAAATTTTATTTAAAAATAAAGTGTGATAGACCAACGAAAATTCTATTTAAAAATAAAGTGTGATGTACCAAAGACAATTCTATTTAAAAATAAAGTGTGACAGACCAGAGAAAATTATATTTAAAAATAAAGTGTGATAGACCAAAGAAAATTCTATTTAAAAATAAAGTGTGATAGACCAAAGAAAATTCTTTTTAAAAATAAAGTGTGATAGACAAAAGAAAATTCTATTTAAAAATTAAGTGTGATAGACCAAAGAAAATTCTATTTAAAAATAAAGTGTGACAGACCAAAGAAAATTCTATTTGAAAATAAAGTGTGATAGACCAAATAAAACGCTATTTAAAAATACACTGTGATAGACCAAAGAAAATTCTATTTAAAAAATAAAGTGTGATCGATTAAAGAAATTCTATTTAAAAATAAAGTGTGATAGACAAAATAAAACGCTATTAAAAATAAAGTGTGACAGACCAAAGAAAATTCTATTTAAAAATAAAGTGTGATAGACCAAATAAAACGCTATTAAAAAATACAGTGTGATAGACCAAAGAAACTTCTATTTAAAAATTAAGTGTGATAGACCAAAGAAAATTCTATTTAAAAATAAAGTGTGATAGACCAAAGAAAATTTTATTTAAAAATAAAGTGTGATAGACCAAAGAAAATTCTATTTAAAAATAAAGTGTGATGTACCAAAGACAATTCTATTTAAAAATAAAGTGTGACAGACCAGAGAAAATTATATTTAAAAATAAAGTGTGATAGACCAAAGAAAATTCTATTTAAAAATAAAGTGTGATAGACCAAAGAAAATTCTTTTTAAAAATAAAGTGTGATAGACCAAAGAAAATTCTATTTAAAAATTAAGTGTGATAGACCAAAGAAAATTCTATTTAAAAATAAAGTGTGATAGACCAAAGAAAATTCTATTTAAAAATAAAGTGTGATAGACCAAATAAAACGCTATTTAAAAATAAAGTGTGACAGACCAAAGAAAATTCTATTTAAAAATAAAGTGTGATAGACCAAATAAAACGCTATTTAAAAATAAACTGTGAAAGACCAAAGAAAATTCTATTTAAAAATAAAGTGTGATAGACCAAAGAAAATTCTATTTAAAAATAAAGTGTGATAGACCAAAGAAAATTCTATTTAAAAATAAAGTGTGACGGACAAAAAAAAATTCTATTTAAAAATAAAGTGTGATAGACCAAAGCAAATTCTATTTAAAAATAAAGTGTGATAGACCATATAAAACGCTATTTAAAAATAAACTGTGATAGACCAAATAAAATTCTATTTAAAAATAAAGTGTGATAGACCAAATAAAACACTATTAAAAATACAGTGTGATAGACCAAAGAAAATTCTATTTAAAAATAAAGTGTGATAGACCAAATAAAACGCTATTAAAAAATAAAGTGTGATAGACCAAAGAAAATTCTATTTAAAAATAAAGTGTGATAGACTAAAGAAAATTCTATTTAAAAATAAAGTGTGACGGACAAAAAAAAAATTCTATTTAAAAATAAAGTGTGACAGACCAAAGCAAATTCTATTTAAAAATAAAGTGTGATAGACCAAAGAAAATTCTATTTAAAAATAAAGTGTGATAGACCAAAGACACTTCTATTTTAAAATAAAGTGTGATAGACCAAATAAAACGCTATTTAAAAATAAACTGTGATAGACCAAAGAAAATTCTATTTAAAAATAAAGTGTGATAGACCAAATAAAACACTATTAAAAATACAGTGTGATAGACCAAAGAAAATTCTATTTAAAAATAAAGTGTGATAGACCAAATAAAATTCTATTTAAAAATAAAGTGTGATAGACCAAAGAAAATTCTATTTAAAAATAAAGTGTGATAGACCAAAGAAACTTCTATTTAAAAATAAAGTGTGATAGACCAAAGAAACTTCTATTTAAAAATAAAGTGTGATAGACCAAAGAAAATTCTATTTAAAAATAAAGTGTGAGAGACCAAAGAAAATTCTATTTAAAAATAAAGTGTGATAGACCAAAGAAAATTCTATTTAAAAATAAAGTGTGACGGACCAAAAAAAATTCTATTTAAAAATAAAGTGTGACAGACCCAAGAAAATTCTATTTAAAAATAAAGTGTGATAGACCAAATAAAATTCTGTTTAAAAATAAAGTCTGATAGACCAAAGAAACTTCTATTTAAAAATAACGTGTGATAGACCAAAAAAAATTCTATTTAAAAATAAAGTGTGATAGACCAAAGAAACTTATTTTAAAAATAAAGTGTGATAGACCAAAGAAACTTCTATTTAAAAATAAAGTGTGACAGACCAAAGAAAATTCTATTTGAAAATAAAGTGTGATAGACCAAATAAAACGCTATTTAAAAATAAACTGTGATAGACCAAAGAAAATTCTATTTAAAAATAAAGTGTGATCGATTAAAGAAAATTCTATTTAAAAATAAAGTGTGATAGACAAAATAAAACGCTATTAAAAATAAAGTGTGACAGACCAAAGAAAATTCTATTTAAAAATAAAGTGTGATAGACCAAATAAAATTCTATTTAAAAATAAAGTGTGATAGACCAAATAAAACGCTATTTAAAAATAAAGTGTGAGAGACCAAAGAAAATTCTATTTAAAAATAAAGTGTGATAGACCAAAGAAAATTCTATTTAAAAATAAAGTGTGATAGACCAAAGAAAATTCTGTTTAAAAATAAAGTCTGATAGACCAAAGAAACTTCTATTTAAAAATAAAGTGTGATAGACCAAAAAAAATTCTATTTAAAAATAAAGTGTGATAGACCAAAGAAAGTTCTTTTAAAAATAAAGTGTGATAGACCAAAGAAACTTCTATTTAAAAATAAAGTGTGACAGACCAAAGAAAATTCTATTTGAAAATAAAGTGTGATAGACCAAATAAAACGCTATTTAAAAATAAACTGTGATAGACCAAAGAAAATTCTATTTAAAAAATAAAGTGTGATCGATTAAAGAAATTCTATTTAAAAATAAAGTGTGATAGACAAAATAAAACGCTATTAAAAATAAAGTGTGACAGACCTAAGAAAATTCTATTTAAAAATAAAGTGTGATAGACCAAATAAAACGCTATTACAAAATACAGTGTGATAGACCAAAGAAACTTCTATTTAAAAATTAAGTGTGATAGACCAAAGAAAATTCTATTTAAAAATAAAGTGTGATAGACCAAAGAAAATTCTATTTAAAAATAAAGTGTGATAGACCAAAGAAAATTCTATTTAAAAATAAAGTGTGATGTACCAAAGAAAATTATATTTAAAAATAAAGTGTGACAGACCAGAGAAAATTATATTTAAAAATAAAGTGTGATAGACCAAAAAAAATTCTATTTAAAAATAAAGTGTGATAGACCAAAGAAAATTCTATTTAAAAATAAAGTGTGATAGACCAAAGAAAATTCTTTTTAAAAATAAAGTGTGATAGACCAAAGAAAATTCTATTTAAAAATTAAGTGTGATAGACCAAAGAAAATTCTATTTAAAAATAAAGTGTGATAGACCAAAGAAAATTCTATTTGAAAATAAAGTGTGATAGACCAAATAAAACGCTATTTAAAAATAAAGTGTGACAGACCAAAGAAAATTCTATTTAAAAATAAAGTGTGATAGACCAAATAAAACGCTATTTAAAAATAAACTGTGATAGACCAAAGAAAATTCTATTTAAAAATAAAGTGTGATAGACCAAAGAAAATTCTATTTAAAAATAAAGTGTGATAGACCAAAGAAAATTCTATTTAAAAATAAAGTGTGACGGACAAAAAAAATTCTATTTAAAAATAAAGTGTGACAGACCAAAGCAAATTCTATTTAAAAATAAAGTGTGATAGACCATATAAAACGCTATTTAAAAATAAACTGTGATAGACCAAAGAAAATTCTATTTAAAAATAAAGTGTGATAGACCAAATAAAACACTATTAAAATACAGTGTGATAGACCAAAGAAAATTCTATTTAAAAATAAAGTGTGATAGACCAAATAAAACGCTATTACAAAATAAAGTGTGATAGACCAAAGAAAATTCTATTTAAAAATAAAGTGTGATAGACTAAAGAAAATTCTATTTAAAAATAAAGAGTGACGGACAAAAAAAAAATTCTATTTAAAAATAAAGTGTGACAGACCAAAGAAAATTCTATTTAAAAATAAAGTGTGATAGACCAAAGAAAATTCTATTTAAAAATAAAGTGTGATAGACCAAAGAAACTTCTATTTAAAAATAAAGTGTGATAGACCAAATAAAATTCTATTTAAAAATAAAGTGTGATAGACCAAAGAAAATTCTATTTAAAAATAAAGTGTGAGAGACCAAAGAAAATTCTATTTAAAAATAAAGTGTGATAGACCAAAGAAAATCCTATTTAAAAATAAAGTGTGATAGACCAAAGAAACTTCTATTTAAAAATAAAGTGTGACAGACCAAAGAAAATTCTATTTATAAATAAAATGTGATAGACCAAAGAAAATTCTATTTAAAAATAAAGTGTGATAGACCAAATAAAACGCTATTAAAAATAAAGTGTGACAGACCAAAGAAAATTCTATTTAAAAATAAAGTGTGATAGACCAAAGAAACTTCTATTTAAAAATAAAGTGTGATAGACCAAATAAAATTCTATTTAAAAATAAAGTGTGATAGACCAAATAAAACGCTATTTAAAAATAAAGTGTGAGAGACCAAAGAAAATTCTATTTGAAAATAAAGTGTGATAGACCAAAGAAAATTCTATTTAAAAATAAAGTGTGACGGACCAAAAAAAATTCTATTAAAAAATAAAGTGTGACAGACCCAAGAAAATTCTATTTAAAAATAAAGTGTGATAGACCAAAGAAAATTCTGTTTAAGAATAAAGTCTGATAGACCAAAGAAACTTCTATTTAAAAATAAAGTGTGATAGACCAAAAAAAAATCTATTTAAAAATAAAGTGTGATAGACCAAAGAAACTTCTTTTAAAAATAAAGTGTGATAGACCAAAGAAACTTCTATTTAAAAATAAAGTGTGACAGACCAAAGAAAATTCTATTTGAAAATAAAGTGTGATGGACCAAATAAAACGCTATTTAAAAATAAACTGTGATAGACCAATGAAAATTCTATTTAAAAAATAAAGTGTGATCGATTAAAGAAATTCTATTTAAAAATAAAGTGTGATAGACAAAATAAAACGCTATTAAAAATAAAGTGTGACAGACCAAAGAAAATTCTATTTAAAAATAAAGTGTGATAGACCAAATAAAACGCTATTAAAAAATACAGTGTGATAGACAACAGAAACTTCTATTTAAAAATTAAGTGTGATAGACCAAAGAAAATTCTATTTAAAAATAAAGTGTGATAGACCAAAGAAAATTTTATTTAAAAATAAAGTGTGATAGACCAAAGAAAATTCTATTTAAAAATAAAGTGTGATGTACCAAAGAAAATTCTATTTAAAAATAAAGTGTGACAGACCAGAGAAAATTATATTTAAAAATAAAGTGTGATAGACCAAAGAAAATTCTATTTAAAAATAAAGTGTGATAGACCAAAGAAAATTCTATTTAAAAATAAAGTGTGATAGACCAAAGAAAATTCTTTTTAAAAATAAAGTGTGATAGACCAAAGAAAATTCTATTTAAAAATTAAGTGTGATAGACCAAAGAAAATTCTATTTAAAAATAAAGTGTGATAGACCAAAGAAAATTCTATTTAAAAATAAAGTGTGATAGACCAAATAAAACGCTATTTAAAAATAAAGTATGACAGACTAAAGAAAATTCTATTTAAAAATAAAGTGTGATAGACCAAATAAAACGCTATTTAAAAATAAACTGTGATAGACCAAAGAAAATTCTATTTAAAAATAAAGTGTGATAGACCAAAGAAAATTCTATTTAAAAAAAAAGTGTGATAGACCAAAGAAAATTCTATTTAAAAATAAAGTGTGACGGACAAAAAAAAATTCTATTTAAAAATAAAGTGTGACAGACCAAAGCAAATTCTATTTAAAAATAAAGTGTGATAGACCATATAAAACGCTATTTAAAAATAAACTGTGATAGACCAAATAAAATTCTATTTAAAAATAAAGTGTGATAGACCAAATAAAACACTATTAAAAATACAGTGTGATAGACCAAAGAAAATTCTATTTAAAAATAAAGTGTGATAGACCAAATAAAACGCTATTAAAAAATAAAGTGTGATAGACCAAAGAAAATTCTATTTAAAAATAAAGTGTGATAGACTAAAGAAAATTCTATTTAAAAATAAAGTGTGACGGACAAAAAAAAAATTCTATTTAAAAATAAAGTGTGACAGACCAAAGCAAATTCTATTTAAAAATAAAGTGTGATAGACCAAAGAAAATTCTATTTAAAAATAAAGTGTGATAGACCAAAGACACTTCTATTTTAAAATAAAGTGTGATAGACCAAATAAAACGCTATTTAAAAATAAACTGTGATAGACCAAAGAAAATTCTATTTAAAAATAAAGTGTGATAGACCAAATAAAACACTATTAAAAATACAGTGTGATAGACCAAAGAAAATTCTATTTAAAAATAAAGTGTGATAGACCAAAGAAAATTCTATTTAAAAATAAAGTGTGATAGACCAAAGAAAATTCTATTTAAAAATAAAGTGTGATAGACCAAAGAAACTTCTATTTAAAAATAAAGTGTGATAGACCAAAGAAACTTCTATTTAAAAATAAAGTGTGATAGACCAAAGAAAATTCTATTTAAAAATAAAGTGTGATAGACCAAATAAAATTCTATTTAAAAATAAAGTGTGATAGACCAAAGAAAATTCTATTTAAAAATAAAGTGTGACGGACCCAAAAAAATTCTATTTAAAAATAAAGTGTGACAGACCCAAGAAAATTCTATTCAAAAATAAAGTGTGATAGACCAAAGAAAATTCTGTTTAAAAATAAAGTGTGATAGACCAAAGAAAATTCTATTTAAAAATAACGTGTGATAGACCAAAAAAAATTCTATTTAAAAATAAAGTGTGATAGACCAAAGAAACTTCTTTTAAAAATAAAGTGTGATAGACCAAAGAAACTTCTATTTAAAAATAAAGTGTGACAGACGAAAGAAAATTCTATTTGAAAATAAAGTGTGATAGACCAAATAAAACGCTATTTAAAAATAAACTGTGATAGACCAAAGAAAATTCTATTTAAAAATAAAGTGTGATCGATTAAAGAAAATTCTATTTAAAAATAAAGTGTGATAGACAAAATAAAACGCTATTAAAAATAAAGTGTGACAGACCAAAGAAAATTCTATTTAAAAATAAAGTGTGATAGACCAAATAAAATTCTATTTAAAAATAAAGTGTGATGTACCAAAAAAATTCTATTTAAAAATAAAGTGTGAGAGACCAAAGAAAATTCTATTTAAAAATAAAGTGTGATAGACCAAAGAAAATTCTATTTAAAAATAAAGTGTGATAGACCAAGAAAATTCTATTTAAAAATAAAGTGTGATAGACCAAAGAAAATTCTATTTAAAAATAAAGTGTGATGTACCAAAAAAATTCTATTTAAAAATAAAGTGTGAGAGACCAAAGAAAATTCTATTTAAAAATAAAGTGTGATAGACCAAAGAAAATTCTATTTAAAAATAAAGTGTGACGGACCCAAAAAAATTCTATTTAAAAATAAAGTGTGACAGACCCAAGAAAATTCTATTCAAAAATAAAGTGTGATAGACCAAAGAAAATTCTGTTTAAAAATAAAGTCTGATAGACCAAAGAAACTTCTATTTAAAAATAACGTGTGATAGACCAAAGAAAATTCTGTTTAAAAATAAAGTGTGACAGACCAAAGCAAATTCTATTTAAAAATAAAGTGTGATAGACCATATAAAACGCTATTTAAAAATAAACTGTGATAGACCAAATAAAATTCTATTTAAAAATAAAGTGTGATAGACCAAATAAAACACTATTAAAAATACAGTGTGATAGACCAAAGAAAATTCTATTTAAAAATAAAGTGTGATAGACCAAATAAAACGCTATTAAAAAATAAAGTGTGATAGACCAAAGAAAATTCTATTTAAAAATAAAGTGTGATAGACTAAAGAAAATTCTATTTAAAAATAAAGTGTGACGGACAAAAAAAAAATTCTATTTAAAAATAAAGTGTGACAGACCAAAGCAAATTCTATTTAAAAATAAAGTGTGATAGACCAAAGAAAATTCTATTTAAAAATAAAGTGTGATAGACCAAAGACACTTCTATTTTAAAATAAAGTGTGATAGACCAAATAAAACGCTATTTAAAAATAAACTGTGATAGACCAAAGAAAATTCTATTTACAAATAAAGTGTGATAGACCAAATAAAACACTATTAAAAATACAGTGTGATAGACCAAAGAAAATTCTATTTAAAAATAAAGTGTGATAGACCAAAGAAAATTCTATTTAAAAATAAAGTGTGATAGACCAAAGAAAATTCTATTTAAAAATAAAGTGTGATAGACCAAAGAAACTTCTATTTAAAAATAAAGTGTGATAGACCAAAGAAACTTCTATTTAAAAATAAAGTGTGATAGACCAAAGAAAATTCTATTTAAAAATAAAGTGTGTTAGACCAAATAAAATTCTATTTAAAAATAAAGTGTGAGAGACCAAAGAAAATTCTATTTAAAAATAAAGTGTGATAGACCAAAGAAAATTCTATTTAAAAATAAAGTGTGACGGACCCAAAAAAATTCTATTTAAAAATAAAGTGTGACAGACCCAAGAAAATTCTATTCAAAAATAAAGTGTGATAGACCAAAGAAAATTCTGTTTAAAAATAAAGTCTGATAGACCAAAGAAACTTCTATTTAAAAATAACGTGTGATAGACCAAAAAAAAATTCTATTTAAAAATAAAGTGTGATAGACCAAAGAAACTTCTTTTAAAAATAAAGTGTGATAGACCAAAGAAACTTCTATTTAAAAATAAAGTGTGATAGACCAAAGAAAATTCTATTTGAAAATAAAGTGTGATAGACCAAATAAAACGCTATTTAAAAATAAACTGTGATAGACCAAAGAAAATTCTATTTAAAAATAAAGTGTGATCGATTAAAGAAAATTCTATTTAAAAATAAAGTGTGATCGATTAAAGAAAATTCTATTTAAAAATAAAGTGTGATAGACAAAATAAAACGCTATTAAAAATAAAGTGTGACAGACCAAAGAAAATTCTATTTAAAAATAAAGTGTGATAGACCAAATAAAACGCTATTAAAAAATACAGTGTGATAGACCAAAGAAACTTCTATTTTAAAATTAAGTGTGATAGACCAAAGAAAATTCTATTTAAAAATAAAGTGTGATAGACCAAAGAAAATTCTATTTAAAAATAAAGTGTGATAGACCAAAGAAAATTCTATTTAAAAATAAAGTGTGATGTACCAAAAAAATTCTATTTAAAAATAAAGTGTGACAGACAAGAGAAAATTCTATTTAAAAATAAAGTGTGACAAACCAAAGAAAATTCTATTTAAAAATAAAGTGTGATAGACCAAAGAAAATTCTATTTAAAAATAAAGTGTGATAGACCAAAGAAAATTCTTTTTAAAAATAAAGTGTGATAGACCAAAGAAACTTCTATTTAAAAATTAAGTGTGATAGACCAAAGAAAATTCTATTTAAAAATAAAGTGTGATAGACCAAAGAAAATTCTATTTAAAAATAAAGTGTGATAGACCAAATAAAACGCTATTTAAAAATAAAGTGTGACAGACCAAAGAAAATTCTATTTAAAAATAAAGTGTGATAGACCAAATAAAATGCTATTTAAAAATAAACTGTGATAGACCAAAGAAAATTCTATTTAAAAATAAAGTGTGATAGACCAAATAAAACACTATTAAAAATACAGTGTGATAGACCAAAGAAAATTCTATTTAAAAATAAAGTGTGATAGACCAAAGAAAATTCTATTTAAAAATAAAGTGTGATAGACCAAAGAAAATTCTATTTAAAAATAAAGTGTGATAGACCAAAGAAAATTCTATTTAAAAATAAAGTGTGACGGACAAAAAAAATTCTATTTAAAAATAAAGTGTGACAGACCAAAGCAAATTCTATTTACAAATAAAGTGTGATAGACCAAATAAAACGCTATTTAAAAATAAAGTGTGATAGACCAAAGAAACTTCTATTTAAAAATAAAGTGTGATAGACCAAAGAAAACGCTATTTAAAAATAAACTGTGATAGACCAAAGAAAATTCTATTTAAAAATAAAGTGTGATAGACAAAATAAAACACTATTAAAAATACAGTGTGATAGACCAAAGAAAATTCTATTTAAAAATAAAGTGTGATAGACCAAAGAAAATTCTATTTAAAAATAAAGTGTGATAGACCAAAGAAAATGCTATTTAAAAATAAAGTGTGATAGACCAAAGAAAATTCTTTTTAAAAATGAAGTGTGACGGACAAAAAAAAATTCTATTTAAAAATAAAGTGTGACAGACCAAAGAAAATTCTATTTAAAAATAAAGTGTGATAGACCAAAGAAAATCCTATTTAAAAATAAAGTGTGATAGACCAAAGAAACTTCTATTTAAAAATAAAGTGTGACAGACCAAAGAAAATTCTATTTATAAATAAAATGTGATAGACCAAAGAAAATTCTATTTAAAAATAAAGTGTGATAGACCAAATAAAACGCTATTAAAAATAAAGTGTGACAGACCAAAGAAAATTCTATTTAAAAATAAAGTGTGATAGACCAAAGAAACTTTTATTTAAAAATAAAGTGTGATAGACCAAAGAAAATTCTATTTAAAAATAAAGTGTGATAGACCAAATAAAACGCTATTTAAAAATAAAGTGTGAGAGACCAAAGAAAATTCTATTTAAAAATAAAGTGTGATAGACCAAAGAAAATTCTATTTAAAAATAAAGTGTGATAGACCAAAGAAAATTCTATTTAAAAATAAAGTGTGATGTACCAAAGAAAATTCTATTTAAAAATAAAGTGTGACAGACCAGAGAAAATTCTATTTAAAAATAAAGTGTGACAGACCAAAGAAAATTCTATTTAAAAATAAAGTGTGATGTACCAAAAAAAATTCTATTTAAAAATAAAGTGTGATAGACCAAAGAAAATTCTTTTTAAAAATAAAGTGTGATAGACCAAAGAAACTTCTATTTTAAAATAAAGTGTGATAGACCAAAGAAAATTCTATTTAAAAATAAAGTGTGATAGACCATAGAAAATTCTATTTAAAAATAAAGTGTGATAGACCAAAGAAAATTCTATTTAAAAATAAAGTGTGATGTACCAAAAAAAATTCTATTTAAAAATAAAGTGTGATAGACCAAAGAAAATTCTATTTAAAACAGAAATGTGGCAACCCAAAACATTTCAAACTGAAGTGTAATAGACCAAAGAAAATTCTATTTCAAAATAAAGTGACAGACCAAAGAAAAGTCTATTTCGAACTTACGTGTGACAGACCAAATAAAACGCTATCTAAAAATAAAGTTTGATAGACCAAAGAAAATGCTATTTATACTTGATTTATAACAGATTAAAAACAATTCATTTCGAACTGAAGAGTGACAGACCAAAGAAAATGTTATGTCGAACCAAAGCATGGCTGCCCAAATAAAATTTGATTTTAACCTAAAGTGTGACAGACTAACTTACGTACATACATCTCTCGTAAAGAATGCGTAGACATATCTAAATATATCAACTCTAAAAGAAAATGAAGTGAGAAACAAGATCAGAAAGAAAATTTAAGGAAAATATGTTAGTATCAGAATCGGAATCGGAATCGATAATTGTATCGGAATCGGAAACATATGGGAATCGTCCCATCACTAAAATAGATAAATGTTAATATTTTGGTAATTTTTATACAAATTTATTGATCTTTTAAATCAGACCGTAATAAAATGAAAAGAAAGAAGAAATCAATTTGCCTGAGCGATGGTATGTTTGGAAGAGAGCTCTTTTAACAAAATAATAAAAATGAAACTTTGAAATTGCTACAAAAATGGGGAGAGAAGGAGGGAGAGAGGGGTAATGAGAGTGAATGAAAGAGAGAGAGAGAGAGAGCAGTAACCCTTTCTCCTCTCTCTATGAACTCTGAAGCCATTTGGATACAAATTTATTTAGAAATAAAAAGAAAGAAGAAATACATTCGCCCGAGCGTACGTGCATGTTGGAGAGGTGGGGTCTTTTGATAAACAATACAAAATAAAATTTGTCGTCGCTAAAGAGGGAGAGGGTTGGACTGGAAGGATAAGGTGAAGAAGAAGGAATGAGCTATAACGGGAAGGAGAGGAAGTGAGAGAGAGGGGGTAGGCGATCCCCTCTTTCTATGAAGTCTTAAACCTTTTTGATACAGATTCATTTATCTTTCAAATAAGACTGTTAGAAAGGTTTTCGGTATTTATCCTTTTTATTATTAAATCAACTTAATTAATCACTTTTAATATCCACGAAACTATTGCATTTCGATAGACAAAACAGAACAATAAAATTACAAATGAATAACACTAAACATTCATTTATTATAGACTGTTTACAGATAGTTATACAAATTAGACATTTAAATAATTGTCTTTGTATCGTACGCTTGTCATATCATTGATCGGTGTTTGTTCCGATGGATACTACACCCCATGAACTGGTATCGTCTTGGCCTTCCCGGCTTGATTTACGCCGGTCTATGGGTCTGTCTTGTGCAGTTCTAGGGGTCCACCCTCCCAGGCTTGCCTCCCCTCCTTGGGGAGGAGTAAGTTTATTGCTTACTGCCTGAGGCGCCCCTACCGGGGAATGCCGACGGGGCTGCCTAGGCAATTTTTAATGGCCAGAGTGCTCACCTTCTCGGGCACTGGCTTTTCTAGTCCCACTTTCCCGACCCGACCTTGGGTCACATCTTACCTTGTGGGAGTAAGATAACACTGGTCTTGTGCCTAACCTCCTGGGGAGGTAAATAAAATGTATTATTGATTTAAATAAAAGTAACCCGTTTTGATGTAAATATAGAACTGATTAATGAAAATATCCTTCGCATTTATTCATTTAGATATTAAGTGTGTGTGTTCTTGTTAGTCTTGTATGTCTCCGTTTTGACGATGAGTTTGGTTGGTGAAAGTGATGAATGAGTTTGAAGTTTAAACAAATGTAAGTCGAGTTGTGAAGAGTCATGTCACTTTTTGGCGCATTATATGCTATTGAGAGGTGAGACACATACGGGGCGAAATTCCTTTGATTGAGCTGTCGTATCAAGTGATCAGTTCGAATTATGAATGAAGAAGTACTTTGTAAGACAATCAGTTTTAAAAGAGTGAAAGTTTTGACAAAAGAAAGACTGTCGAAAAGGTAGCCGCTGGTTCAGAGCGGTGTTTCCATTTCGACTGCTTGGTTCTATTTATGAAAATCGCTTCAGACAAGGCATGAAGCCACTTGATGTAAGGAGATAACAAGAACGAAATATGATTATCGCAAAGACAAGAATCTTCGTAACGAGACATCAAAGTGGTGCAAAACTGTTCTGTTTCGGAGGATTAATTTTACCTGGAACGGATATTTTTCTATTGGCCTAAGTCTTGAAAAGGCTTAAGCTATAGGTAGGAGGAAAATAGTCAGCAGGAAGAGAATTCCACAAGCTTGCAGTTCTTGTAAATAAGCTACTGGAATAGGAAGCTGTATTACAACACTTAAGTTTACAATAAAAAATAACTTTATTGTCCGAACACACGGTGAGCAACAAAGTCAATATTCGACGAGGATAGGGAAAAGGAGGGGGTACAACGACAATAATAATAATAATAATAATAATAATAATAATAATAATAATAATAATAATAATAATAATAATAATAATAATAATAATAATAATTTCTTTGGTGCATGCGCAGACAAACTGGTAAGGTTATTGAACATTCAAACCCGACATAATATTTCTAAACAAAAACAAAATAATTTTCTTAATCATTGATATAGCCTGCTCCTTTGATACCAGAGTGCATGGGAAAGAACACGAACAAAAAAAATAAATATCAAGATCTAAAATGGGAATTAGACTATAGAAATGTAAAGAAGTAAATATGATTTCTGTTATAATTTGAACGCTTGGAACCATAACGAACATCCACTTAAACAGATTGGCGAGTCAATTTCTTTTCCAATTCTGCAAAAGGCTTGCCTGTTAGGAACAACGAAAGTGTTAAGGTACAGTTTGAATGTCTACAGTCAAGTGAATTGACTTGATGTTCAAAAAAGAAATATCCAACTAAAAACATCCAAAAGTTGAGACTACTATGAAATAATAATAATAATAATAATAATAATAATAATAATAATAATAATAATAATAATAATAATAATTGATGGTTTAGGCGCTTGACTTAGGCAGATAACACACCGATGCCAATCGCCCGTGACATCGAAAGTACTGATCACCTATTTAGCGAGTGTGCTGATGCAACATCATACTAATACCTACTCACACTTGTCAACAGGCTCGTTCCAGATGTGTAACAAGTTGCAGTTTGACACATTTTCGTTGAATGTTATATTAAATAGGCATTTTGTTGAAATGTGTCATATTTGAAACAAAAAGCATTTTACGAGTTAACTATACGCATATAGCGCTAATTGAAAAGTATGACATGTGGTTTCGAGTAAAATTACCTACCGCTAGAAGAAGACATGTTTCTGTCTTTCTTATGCTTTCCATAGGTAAAAAGAAAAAGTCATATCTTTAAAAAACATCAACAAATATTTGTCATACACCGTCTGTATAAGTAACTTTGTTCATTTCATTCTTCTTATAATATTCGTCATCATTCAATTGAAAATACAGCCATTTCGTTAATCCCTGTTCTTGAGTAGCTTTTGGCCTTGATAAGTCGTGATTCGTTAGTAAAAAAAAAGTTCAATATTTTATACGTATAGCGATAATTGTAAATGGTTTGCCTGGAGGTTTTAGTAAAATTACTTACCGTTAGAAGAATACATATTTCTTTCCTTCTATTTTTCTTCATCGGAGAATAAAGAGAAAAAACACGAGTCACATCAGTAAAAAAAGTTTAGTTAAATATCTTATACATTTGATCTCAAATATATCTACAAAAATGATAAGCCGAAAAATGAATATACGAAGATAAGGAAACAGTTTCATTTAGAGTAAGGGTCAATCAAATGCTCATACAATGAGAAAGAGAAAATATCCTTACTAAGCTCTCCAGGAGTTAGGCACAAGGCCAGTTTTTATCTTACTCCCACAAGTAAGGTGTGACCCAAGGTCGGGTCGGGAAAGTGGGGTTTAAAAATTGCCTGGGAAGCCCCGTCGGCATTCCCAAAGAGGGGAGGCAAAGCCTGGGAAGGTGGACCTCCTAGAACTGCGCAGGACAGACCCATAGACCGGCGTAAATCAAGACACGAAAGCCAAGACAACACCAGTATGGGGTGCAGTATCCATCGGAACAGATACTACACTTTGATCTTAGCCAAAAGGCCAAGGATGAACAAAATGGGAATGATCTCGTAAGGAAATATCTTTATTATGAGTAAGGGTAAATAAATTGGGTGTAAAATCGCATGGCAATATACGTATAAACGGTAAGAATCTATAAAATGGAAAGATATGATTCTTACTTTGAGTTGTTAAATGCTAAGGACTGGTGTTTGAATGGAAAAGTTTGAGTGATACTTAAGGGTCAGATGTGACGCCAGAACGGAAGTCGACGAAGCAACATGATTTCCGGAAGGTGATTTTCTAACTCTTTTCTGGGTTCACTTCAAGCAGAGAAAAAGTGCCGCGGGTGCCGCGCCTGATGGGGGCGGACATGCACAATGTAACTAAGGGTAACGAGCTATCCATCTCTCTCTCTCTCTCTCTCTCTCTCTCTCTCTCTCTACGCGTACGCAAGTAACCAGTCCCTCTGATATTTTTCTCTGGCTCTTCTTGTTTTAATTAAAAAAATATATAAATTAACATCAACGTCTGACTGGTTTATCAGCAGACGATCGAGAACCTGGGTTCCCGACGTATGTATAAAGATTTATACTAGTGTTGGGAAGATTAATCGGAATCGGGAATCAGAAATCTGAACATTTTGGGTATCGGAATCGGAATCGGAATCGGTATCGGGATCGGAAAAATGTATGCATATTTTCCGATGCCAAAAAAGATTCTTTTAATTGTTTAATTTTGTTTAAAACTTAATTTTCCATTGCTTGTATTAATGATAAAATGATAAATATTTATTGATTTTAAACTACCAGTTAAAACTAAAATCTATAGATCCCCTCCCCAACAAGTGTATTTTACGTTTGCGAAAATATATGCAAATGTTACATGGGTTTTTAAGGTGATACGAAAATTTAAAAACGACGACAACAACAACGATATAGCTATATATATTTAAAGATTTAAAAACAATCAGAATCGGTAATTGTATCGGAATCGGGAATTTTGAACGGGATCAGTAATTATATCAGAATCAGGAAAAATATTGGAATGCCCCCATCACTAGTTTATACACGTTGGCACACCGGTTCCCGTTAGATCACCGAAGTTAAGCAACGTTGAGCCTGTGAAGTACCAGACAGGTGAGCATTTGAGAATAGTAGTCACTGTATGTGGGAGGACGTCGACACCTTCCATCAAGAACTACAAAAACTCTACGTCGTTATTTCCCATAACCGAGATATACATGCGACTCCGGACCGGTTGTGTATTTGACACTTCTATGAAACTTCTTCCGAAGGAGGAAGCCGGTTAAACCCACCCAGGTTGAATGCCGCACCAGTTACCAGGTAGGTTATACACGCATAATTTTTTTTTAACTGGATACGTGTTTTATAGATTTAAAAAATTACCATCACATAATATCATAAGAAACATTACATAAACATTTTTTAAACTAAGTAACCTTTTCATTTTTTTGATAATCTACAAAAAAGTAGACATAAAAGGTATTCGGCATTGGTTCACAGCGAATTATTTTTGCTTTAAAATATAACTCCTTATGCCAATAAAAACCACACGTTAAAATAATCATCGCAGTTACTTACTCTTTCGTGCAAATACTGATTAGCGTATTGTTTGTACATGAAATTTCACAAATATTTTTCTTTGTATTAACTATAAAACGGTAGAGTCTAGGTAAAGATGGAAATTGACATACCCAGGTACTGTACCAATACCGTCCAAGGAGAGGATGTAAACTGGTATGAACAAGTCAGTTAATCAAAGTCCAGGTTAAGGACGGAAAGAGGACATAATGGGAGTCAAGTGTGCAAGGCTGGGAGGATAGTGTCATGATGAACGAACATATACAACACTGCTCCCCTAAAGAAAAGGTCATGCCTGGGAGAAGAATCTAGTATAAATATATATATATATATATATATATATATATATATATATATATATATATATATATAGAGAGAGAGAGAGAGAGAGAGAGAGAGAGAGAGAGAGAATTACATCAATTCAAGCCAATAGTGGTTGAACTAAATAAAAAAGAGCAGTGCTTCGCTCAATAAGACAGAAGCAGATAAAATATTCATTGGAGAAGAGTTAGTTGAAAGGGGAGATAATTCAAACTTTTTTTTGTAACCATAACACATAAGGAAAATTCAGAGAATTATTAAGAAGATACATTTTTAAAAGTGTACTTATGCAGTTTACAGACCGGACTGAAATAATAACGTTATAATTTAGAAAGCCATTCTTAACATGGGGAGGTGGGGGACTTGATTAACTATTCTGTTCTTTCACCCAACAATTTAATAAACAGAATAGTTAATCAACACCCTGGTTCCCTATGTTAAGATATTACAACGTTATTATTTCAGTCCGGTCCGTAAGCTGCATAAGTACCCTTTTTTTAAAATTTATTTTCTTACTAATTTTCTGGATTTTCCTTATGGGTTATAGTTACAACAACAAAAAAACAGTTTGAATTATTTCCCTGTTCAACAGACTCTTTTACATTAGAGATGAAAATGTCATCGCCCCAATAATACAGAAGCACCAAAAGGTCTTAACAATCATATTTTGCGATTATTTCGTCCCAAACGCCGACCCACGTGGGTCGCATATTAAAGATGGTCGACCAGTCATCGATATGACAGCGCAACGCGGGCAGCATGGATAGAAACTGTTCTACAATGGTGCTAGCGTGGATCACATAAAGCAAACTGTTATTTTTACAATTCTTTATTAATGCTACGGCAATTTCAAACGGATTTCTCTAACCTCTTCTCTTCTTGGACCCAGTCTTTTCGTTTCTATTGTTCAACCTTCTTTTCTTTATCGTTTGTTTTTCTTATTTCCTGGTCGCCAAAGCAGAAAGGCGTCGAACGTTTAAGAAACGGCAAATAAATAATCGAACAAAAACAGGCGGAAGTCGCCGTATGCATTGGCAAGAGAAGTTTCAAGTCAGATGTCGCACTTGTCATCCATGTCCGAACACACTAAACAAATCAACTCAAACAAAACAAACGATTGTATTTGTCATTGCGACCTACAGACATCAAGGACATAATATCACCTCTTATTTTATAACATAACTAGAAAAATACCCGTTCCAGGTAAAATGAATCCCCCGAAACAGAACAGTTTTGCACCACTTTGATGTCTCGTTACGAAGATTTAAATCAATATATAATATTATTAAACCTTATGGTTAGAATCCTTATTCTAATTTAGATCAAAATCCATTATATGATTTTTATTCTAAAAAATTGTGTTAAATTTCCGGCTTAAGCTTAAGGCGTCTTAAGAGTAAATTAAAATTCAGGAAATCTTGATTAATTGGTGTATAATGACTATGGATCAAATTCAATGGAAATTTTTTAATTTTCAAATGGGAGGATGTTACAATATTATGTCTCCTAAGACCCTTTAAAATACCCCAAAGTAACTGTAATTTGGGAATATTTATTAATCGATGTATAATACATATTCTTAAAGTTTACAAAAATCGGAGCTGTCTGAATTATTCTAGAAAATTGCCTAAAATTTCAGGCTTAAGCTTAAGGCGTCTTAATTCAAGGAATCTTGTTTCATTGGTGTATAATGACTATGGATCAAATTAAGTGGAAATCTTAAATATTTGAATTTTCAAATGGGAGGATGTAGTCATATTATTATTCATAAAAACCCTTAAAAAGCTCTAAAGTAATTGTAATTTGGGAATATTTATTAATTGATGTCTAATACTTATTGTTAAAGTTCACAAAAATCTGAGCTATCTGAATTGTTCTAGAATAGTTTTCACACCTTTTTATCCCTTTTACTAAATTAAATATAACCTATATTAACCACGCTTAGATTTAGCAGCAGTGTTCCAAAATTCATTATGATCGGTTAATTAGTTTATGCGTGAATCCTATATATAGAAATATATTATAATTATAAAATATTTAGAGTAAGATAGTGCAAGTGGTCTCGAATCTCTAAGTGCCTTTCTAAGGAAACTATGTGGATTTATCCTCCCTTTAAATTGCAAATATATCCTATTTTGAATCATATATAAAGATTTTCCTCGGAAGGTAAACTAGAAGTGGTACCGAATATCCAGATGTTCCTCTGTATGCTGAATCCCTACGTGCCCTCCTAAGGGAGATATGAGAGAGATGTTCGGTGTTTGATTTCTTAGAATCTGCAGTCCTCAATACATAGATGAAGAAATAAAACACATAATTAATTCCTTAAAAACACTGCAATACCCCACACATTTTATACTAAATGCCAAGAAGAAAGCCTTTCAAATATTCTCTAAAAACAACACACAAAAACATCAAACACCAGACACCTCTCTCATAGACAGACCCCTTTCTCTTACCCACACATTTCAATAACACATCCATATGCAACACATTTAACAAACTAGGCATTCCAACAGTACAAACCACATCACAAACCATGAAACAAACATTAAACACAGCAAGACATTTCCCCAAAAAACCCACATCCCATGCCGGCTTAGATACTGTCCCATGCAACAACTGCCATCAAATTTACGTGGGGGAAACGCAACGTGAATTGAATAAAAGATTGAGCGAACACAAAAAGGACATAAAAAACAATAACTTTTTCAGTGCACTTATCTCCCATGTATTAGAGCACGATCATACTTTCAAATTTGAACAGGCCCAAATCACCAAATACATTCATAACAAAGCTCGGCGAAGACTACTAGAAACTGCACTCCAACAACATCAGACAGCGGAATGGCTTCTACAATCTATCCCCCTTAATAAGCAAAATTATCCTGACCGAACAAAAACTAAACCTAGATCATGGCTAACCTTTCTTCTCTTCGCTCTCAATTGTACTTATATACAAATCCCCGCATACACACTCACGCACAAATCCCTCCCCACATACATTTTCATTCATCACGAATCTAAACCACTTAACCACAAATAACAGCCTCACTAATGAACACAATCTAGACATCCTCACAAATATTTAGATATTTGAACCCCTTTTACCCTCAATTTAATTTCAAACTATCAACACTGTCTGCACAAAACGACATTTAACGTATTTCTCGCCAAAATTAATATCACTTTTCTCTTTCTCTTTCTTTTTCTTTTTTCTTCCCCTCATTGTAATATTCACATCACATTTCAACACTTTCCATAGCTAGCTGGTCAATACTCCTAACCGCCAAAAATTTAACACCTAACCACAACAAAATCTCTCCTCTCCGCCTCACCCATCTCACCCTTTCTACTACTTCTTTCACACTCTTACCCACCCATCCCGCATACTTTCAAATAATCTTCATTTCTTCAAATCCTTTTTTAAAACTATGATACTACCTACACACCAAAGACACAGAGTTCCCCCTTCCCTCTCTTTCCCCAGCCCCTCAAAATCCATGCTACACTTCACCACGACAAAAAACTCAGCCCCCTCTCTCCCACCCTAAAACAAATACACTTACACTCCCACCCCCTTTTTAACTCACAGCCATCCACATTCATTTCACTCTCTGCCACCAACTTTCTCTCAGCCCGGACTTTGGTTCTGCGCTCCCAGTAGTGTCTACTACTTCTTATCAACCCATCACGAAACGTTGATGAATACATAAAAAAACAACATCTTTTGGTTATTCCTCTTTCATTTCCCATTACGTCGGATTACTCTTATCCTTCCTTTCTCATATATATATATATATATATATATATATATATATATATATATATATATATATATATATATATATATGTATATTTACACGCCCACTCTCACTCTCCATTACTTAATATTTTTTTCAAATTTTTAATTTTGGCTTTTCCACTGCCAACATATCCATCTATGCAATTCCTCTGATGATTATATTTTAATCTTTGAAAAGCCTTGGCTTAAGGAAATAATAATAAACATGTTTTACCGAGTACACCTTGCATTGAACAATCGAAGTTGAAATAGATTTGTTATTCGTACATATTTACCCCTTTACTTTCATTTATCTTTGTATATATATATATATATATATATATATATATATATATATATATATATATATATATATATATATATATATATATATATATACATACATATATATATAATAATCCAACAAAAGATATAAGCGTCAACTAATATCTTATAATTAGTGAAACATCCGGATAAAAACTGAAGCTCAATATACTGGATAGAGCATTAATATTATAACATGAAATGAAATAATAAAATAAGGTGCCAATCAAATTTTATTAGAATTAAAAGTTCAAGCAAAGTATTTTAACGTCCTTAGCTCATGAGTTTTCAAAGATAATTCTTCTCCTCAGAGGACCATTACCGCAGTGATATTACTACTTTGAAAATATATAACATCAAATATATCAACCAAAAACATACATTTTGTTAAATCTATACATGTATATCAAGGCAGTATCTTCTCTTGCAGGCAAGTATTGTTGAATATAACACAATTCATGTCTATATATCCTTTGATAGATCCTTTCAATAGTCCGAATCAGGATCTTAGTTTCGGAGGGGAATTGGCTGATGAATTTGCCATAGTTTTCCAACATGAACTTAACAATATAAAACACTCTCGTTAATAATTGCTTCCCAAACTATGTAATCGACCAACAAATTCTACTGTTTAAAAAATAATTTCCACGATGATGATGATGATGATGATGATGATGATGATGATGATGATGATGATGATGATGATGGTGGTGGTGGTGGTGGTGGTGGTGGTGGTGGTGGTGGTGGTGGTAATAATAATAATAATAATAATAATAATAATAATAATAATAATAATAATAATAATAATAATAATAATAATAATAAATCCAATTCTCCATTTAACACAATTATTTTATCGTAACCAGTTCCATCACAATTATAAAATTTCTAAGAAATATCATTAATAAGAACGTATTCCAAAATAAAAAAGTAAAACTGATCATTTTTTACAATAAAGTAAAAATCACTAACCTTATTATCACAAATAATTTTTCCCTCTCAAAAATTAAAATTAAAAATTAATTTTAGATTTTTTAATTTTTAATTTTAATTGTTTAACGGCCTTAATTTTTGAAATGTTAAATTTATTTTCTACTTCTTCTCTTTCTCTATCCCTCCACTTCATTCTCTCCAAATATGATCTGAGGTTAAGATCGGATTCTAACTCTGCCTGATGAGATCTCAGTTTATAGTAACTGTTGATCGATAACATCGACATGCCAGTGTCGCAGATTTTGTACATGTCTGTGTAAATAAAATTATCATATATATATATATATATATATATATATATATATATATATATATATATATATACATACATATCTATCTATCTATCTATCTATCTATCTATCTATCTATCTATATATATATATATATATATATATATATATATATATATATATATATTGAAAAAGAAAAAGGAAACACCAAAATTATTTTTAAATTCAACAAGGTGTCGTCTTTAGTTTAAGACTTTCTCAAGATGATTGATTTAAAGAAATAACATACTAGTACAACATTTTATGTGGTGTGTTTTTGAAGAATGTGTTTTTCGAATGAAACAGAGTCGTTAGAATTTTAAAGAATCTGTAGCGATTATGACGTGAAAAGATTATTTTTGTTCTTTTTTCGAACGAACCATAGCCGTTAGAATTTAAAATGTGTGATGCTTTTATGAAATGGAATGAGTTTTTTTTTAAATTTCGTATGAAAAAATCATTCTTCTCACGTCACAAACGCACCACATATTTTCAAATATTGTACTTGTATGTTATTTCTTAAAATAGATCCCCTTGAGAAACGTTGATGAATATGTAAATAATTTTGGTTTGACTTTTCATCACGTTGGAATATATATATATATATATATATATATATATATATATATATATATATATATATATATAGTCTCAGAAGTTTCTCAACCATTAAAACTATATAAAGAAAAAATAAAAAAAACAAATAAACAAAAAACAAACCTTAAGTCCCAAGTCGTTCAGTAGAAAATCACTCATGTAAGTCAATTTAATTTTTACAGTTATTATATTAGTTTGCTTCTAATATTATTTAAGGGATCATCAGTTGTTTACCATAAAAAACTGTTTCGGGAATATATATATATATATATATATATATATATATATATATATCCACAGACAGACTTTTTCGCTATATCACAGCTCTTCAATGCGGCTTTCAACAATCTAGTCTTACTATTAGTCTACGGAAAAAGCGCTCGTAAATGATATTTACAATATCTATATAAACACTTTGCATTACGCTAAGAAGCACCAGGAGACATCACCCAACGATAGTGCTCGTGTGATACAGCGAAACAGTCTGTCCTTGGATGACTCTTATATAGTAAAGCCGGGGATCGAACCTTTAACCATCTCGTTGACAGTGGTCAGATCTTACCATTAGGCTCTTTATACAGATCTACAATGCCTATTTATATAAATATCGACCGCCGCTTCCACGTGCTCAATTTGTTTATTACGCTAAGAAACAGCAGGAGACATCACCCAACGACAGTGTTCGACCCGAAAAGGGAGCCTTATATAATCAGGGACAGGGGAATATCCTAAACTAATGAACGGATAATTATGAATTTTTGATTATATATTCGCAGCAGCCCGGTAACACCCGCACATCCTTGTTTATATACGTTACCATTTTAGGGATCGTCCATCCAAACTGCACCCACCCCAAAACACTTTTATTCTCTTAAATTGATGACGTGATCATTATGAATTATTCTAAAAAATACGGTGAGTAACATGACCACATTACATTTTTTATAAATGTTAACAATTAAGTGGTTCATATAAGTTTTAATTTATTTATTTATGAACCGATCATTACAAATTTTGGAATATATATTCTCAGTAACCCGGTGAGTAACATTGGCACATCATTTTTTATGAACTTTGTCATTTAGAGAGATGGTCCATCCAGAATATAGTGAGTAACATGACCACATTAAACGTTTTAATAAAAAAAATCAAATTAAATATATCATTTTTGAGCGACTCGTACGATAAATTTCAGAGAATCTGTTGTTTACATGTTATTAATAAAATAACGCGCCCTGTCTTGTGTTCCTCTCTCTCTCTCTCTCTCTCTCTCTCTCTCTCTCTCTCTCTCTCTATCTGTCTCTCTCTTGAAATAGAACGTTCTGTACGTTCGAAATAGAACATTATACTTAATAATCAGAGGGCTAAAATAGAGGTGGTACTGCCTTGGAGGATGGTCTAATAACAAAAGAACAGATACTACACTACCTCCCACCTAAAAAAGTTCAGGAGAAGGTAATCCCTGGGAGAGTAATATCATGAGCACATTACAAATACTACATCCCTTCACAAAAAAAAGGTTACGGTAATGCATTGGAAGATGTCATCATGGCCACAGAACAGATACTACACAACCTCCACACCTCTCAAAAAAGATGAGGTAATGCCTGGGAAGATGGTATCATGACAACAGAACATATACTCTACTACCGCCATACCTCCCTGAAAAAGAGGAGGTAATACCTGGGAAGATGATATCCTGATTACAGAATAGATACTACACTACCTCCACACCTCTAAAAACAGACGGTATTGCCTAGGAGGATGGTATCATGACAACGGAACAGATACTACACTACCTTCACACCTCTCAAAAAAATGAGGATGCAATGCCTGGGAGATTGGTATAATGACAACATCAAGATGCTATACTAATTCCACACCTCTACAAAAGAGACGGTATTGCCTGGAAGAATGTTATGATGAAAACAAGAACAGATACTACACTACCTCCACACCTTTCTGAAAAAGGGCTAGGTAATGCCTGGGAGGATGATATCATTACAACAGCACATATATTTCACTACATCCACACCTTTAAAGAAGCAGGGGGTAATGCCTGGGAGGATGGTATCATGACAACAGAACAGATACTACACTACCTCAACATCTCTAAAAGGCTAGAGTAATGCCTGAGAAAATGTATCATGACAACAGAACAGAGGCTACACAACCTCTACATCTCTCAAAAAAAGAAGAGGTAATTACTGGGAGGATGGTATCATGACACCAGAACAGATACTACACTTCCCCCACACCTCTCACAAGACGAGGGGGTAATGCCTGGCCTGGGAGGATGGTATCATTACAACAGAATATATACTATCCTACCTCTATACGTCTTAAAAAAGAGGAGGTTATGCCTGGGAAGATGGTAACATGATAACAGAACAGATACTTCACTACCTCTACACCTCTCAAAAAAGGAGGTAATGCCTGGGATGATGGTATCATGACAACAGAACAAATGCTATACTACCTCTACATCTCTCAAAAAAGGAGGAAGTAATGCCTGGGAGGATGGTAAGATGACAACAGAACAGATACTACACTACCGCCATATCTCTCAAAAAAGAAAGAAGTAATTACTGTGAGGATGGTATCATGGCTACAGATACTACACTATGTCTCTGAATTCAGCATTTAAAGATAACACATTAGTCTGAAATAGTATATACTATATTATTTCATAATAAGTACAAAAGTCTTAAATAGTATAGTTTTGGCTTTAGACAAACAGACAGACAGATACATAATCTCTATTATTAATAGATATTGTTTGGCGTTTTTTTCGGTCATAAGATGGGAATTCTGTGGTTATGTGTCTCTGGTCGCAAAGGGTCAACTTTGTAGCAAAGTTGACTTTAACAGATGCTGAGATTACCTCTTGTATATTAATTCTACTAGTGAGTATATTATATATATATATATATATATATATTTTATATTTACACATGCATACGTGTGTATATATGTGTATATATGTATATATATATATATGTGTGTGTGTGTATGTATATGTGTATATGTACGTGTGTATGTGTATATTTATTTTTTTATTTTTTATTTATATATTGATTTTTTATTTATATATTGATGTTTTATTTATTTATTTATATATGAATTTTGATTTTTTATTTATATATTGATTTTTTATTTATATTTTGATTTTTTATTTATATATTGATTTATTTATATTTTGATTTTTGATTTTTATTTATTTTTTATTTTTCATTTATATTTTTATTTATATTTTTATTTATATTTTTATTTATATTTTTATTTACGTTTTGATTTTTGATTTTTGATTCTTTATTTACATATTATTATTTTTTATTTTTTATTTATGTATTGATTTTTTATTTATATTTTTATTTATATATTGATTTTATTTATATATCGAATTTTTTATTTATATATTGATTTTTTTATTTTATTTATATATAGATTTTTTATTTTTTATTTATATATTGATTTTTTATTTATATATTGATATTTTAATTATATATTGATTTTTGATTTTTTGATTTATATATTGATATTTTAATTATATATTGATTGATATTTTAATTATATATTGATTAATTTTTTTTTATTTATATATTGATTTTTTTATATTTTTATATTTATATATTGATTTTTTATTTATTGATTTTTTATTTATATATTTATCTATATTTATCTATATTTATATTTTTACTTTAAATTGATATTTATTAATTGAAACAATTGGAAATTTATATATACATATATATATTTTATATAATAATAAATAGTTACCTCCCCTTTTTAGATAATTTAATTAATTAGAGTTGCGTACCTTTAATTATGTTCTACATATAAAAATAATATTTTATTTACTCTTAATTAATTTTTTATTATTATAAATTTAATTTTATTTTATTTTTCCCCTTCTTTCTTTCTTTTTTTTTCTTCTCTCTTTTCTTTCTTTCTTTCTTTCTTTCTTTCTTTCTTCCTTCTCGTTCTTCACTTCTAAATATAGAATCTCTTACTTAACGGCTTTTTCTGATCTAAGCGTCTCGCCGGCCCTCCATTTCAAATTCTGTGTACATAGCGTTTCATAACGGTTATAAGTGTTTTTTGAAGAAATTCCATCATTTACTATTTCAGACTATGCTGAAGAAGACGGGGTCGGGAATTAAACCCGTTTCTTGTCAGAAACCACTGGTCCATGTCTGATTAAAATCTGTATTTAAAAATAATATATATATATATATATATATATATATATATATATATATATATTAATATTTATGCAAAGATTGTTAAAAAATATCAGAATTCATCTGTTTAATTATCCCTTTTTTGATGTTCTCTAATTTTTCTAATGGTCATTTTTGTAGTAAAATAAAAATAAAATAATAAATGTTCCATAGGTTTCACAGGTTTCATAACCGTTTTCGATTCTTCGTTGAATAATCTTCAGGTGTCAAAAGAAAATGAACAAATAAGCTGGAGAAAGAAGAGAATTTTAAAAAGACGACGGAGAAACGCGCATAGAACGTTTTCCGCATTGTTCCAGGAAGTAGTTGACGATTTTAAACTCAGCAAAGCTGTGTGGCATCACAAAACAAAATTGCCTTTCGTTAAGCATTTTAAAATGTTACCACTGGTTTCATGTGTGATGTTGTCAATTTTAGGTTGTAATCAAATGCAACCTAACTTTTGATTAGAAGAAAAAGCCATGAAAAATATTATACACTGATACATATCACCAATTGACAATAACACTAAAATTAGACTCATTATTTACTATGAGAAATTTAAAACCCAAAATCTTGTAGTAAAAAGCAATTCGTCCTCAACTCAAAAACCATTAGAAAGAACCAATGTTGTGTATAAGTTTAAATGCCCTTTCGGGGATATAACTCCCATAATAATAATAAAGCTAATAGCTATATTGCTTTTACAAGCACTACCCTATCCCGCCGCCTCACCATGCATCTTGTAAACTTTAGCTTAATTTACCAACATCTACAAAAACATAACTGCCTTCCCTCTGATTGGATACAAATTCTAGTTAATAACACTAAAATTATACATTCTGAAACCAATTGAAAAAAAGTTAAAAATTCTCGAACACAATTACCTAAAATTAACAACATCACATATAAAACCAGTGGTAACATGTTAAAATGCTTAACGAAATGCAATTTGGTTTTATGATGTCATCCAGAGTTATTATTATTATTTACTTACTAGGAGCTATCACACTGGTCATCGTCAGTGATCGCCCACTGCCAACAACCTGTGGTATTCCCTGGAGTCTGAGTGACAACCTCTTTTCGTTCATCACCGCTGATGACCTTGCGGTATCGCAACAGCCACCTACCACCGATTTCCCGCTGATAAGGGCCATTGGTCCCCTCTGGGGCCCGAGTGGCAACAAGCCCCCCCCCCCAGTTATTATTATTATTATTTACTCACTATTATTATTATTATTATTATTATTATTGTTGTTATTATTGTTATTATTATTATTATTATTATTATTATTATTATTATTATTGTTATTATTATTATTATTATTATTATTATTATTATTATTATTATTATTATTATTATTATTATTATTATTATTATTATTATTATTATTATTTATTTGTTATGCCTCCTTGGGTATCTACACTTTAACTATGTTCTAAATTCAACTTTTAAAAAATTAACCATTAGTACACTATCGATATCCAGATCAAATTCTGTTAAATATTTCATTGGACAACCCCCAAAAGTACCCCCTCAATTTCTCCCTCCTATTCATCTAATCTCATCTTAAACTGATCCACGCTATTGCTGTTCTTAATCCGATCTGGCTACTTATTCCAAAAATATATTACTCTGTGAGCAAAAAAACTTAACTGGTTAACAGATCTAGTTTTTAAAAACTTGACAAGCGTTGCTGAATTTAAAATCGTCAGCGCCTTCTAGGAACAATGCGGAAAACGTTCTATGCGCGTTTCTCCACCGTCTTTTTAAAATTATCTAATGTCTCTCGCTTTTTTGTTCATTTGCTTGAAGATGAGTCGACGAAAGAATCGAAAACGTTCGTGACACCTGCGAAACATATGAAACATTTATTATTTTATTTGTTTTAATACAAAAAGACCATCAGAAAAATTGAAAAAAATCAAAAAAGAAATAATTAAACAGACGAATATTGTTATTTTCAACAATGTTTGCATACATGAGAAAATGCTGCCTTAATACACACACAATATATATATATATATATATATATATATATATATATATATATATATATATATATATAGAGAGAGAGAGAGAGAGAGAGAGAGGGGGGGGGAGAACGGTGTAAAACACGCATTTAAGAGTTAAAAAGAGATCCCATGCAAAAAATGAAAGTGCGAGAAACGTACAGGTGCAAGTCCATGGTGAAAAGGAAAAGGTTCAGGCCATCCATCACTCCACTTCGCTAAATCTATAAAAGTACCTGTTTCCCCGATCTTGAACCAAAGTCCAATGGCAGATAAAGTGGCTTCCATTTGCCAGCAATGAGTAATGGCAGGATTTCCTTTCAGTTTCATCGCGTTATTCTTCCATCAGATCCGGCGCAAAATCCGTATTGCTTAACACTCCATCTGAGCCAAATAAAATGTCTAGAAAAGGGAAATTGGAAGCAATGTACAGGTGTAAAACCGTGTAAAACGAAAGGCGTGTGGGAGCAGAAATCAATCGACAATGCCCAGTCCTTCCAAACTTCAGTTATTCCAACGTGTCGCTTTAGAAGGGGTATAATTTCAAATCAAAGCAAGTCCGAGTTATTGGGTGAACCTTTATGGCGTTGAACACCCAGAAACAAGCGTAATTCATGCTACTAATAAAACATTCAAAGAAACATAAATATTTCCGCCAAATTTACCCAAATGAATATTTTTGCAATATAATGGAACCAAAGAAGGTCTTTTAAAATACTCACAATTGTAACCATGGCGAATTTAGAAGCCAATTTCTGCCTCATACAAAACTTTAGCGGATTTCTACTATGGAATTTGTAGATAAGTATGGACTACACTAGTTCAAATAATGACGCAGCCACATCTATACAACCACCGATATTTTGGTAGTACATCTGACCTTAATCCTGGTGGAAAATGGACACTATTACGGTCGGATTCACAACCGACATACCGGTGACTTTGGAGATGTGTCTGTGTCATTATTTTAGCTAGTGTGTTTTCGAG
>OY744516.1:214383865-214391365 GCA_963556195.1 Sepiola atlantica
TGAACACGATTGGTAAAAAGAAAGACGGATAATTACAGTGAGAGAAAATAAAGAAATAAAGGAAGAAAGAAAGAAGGAAAGAAAGGGAAGAAAGAAAGAAATTATGAAAGACGTGACACGATGAGAAAAAGAAATACATTACATGGATATACAAGAAAGTAAAGAAAAACAGAAAGAAAGAAAAGAAGGGGACAAAAGAAGAAAAGAAGAATGAACATTGGGTAAATAAAGATAAAAAAGCGATATAAAAGACAGAAAGAAAGACCGAAAAAAAGAAAAAAGGAACAAGGAAAATATGAATATGAAAAGAAAGAGAAGAAAATTAGAGTGTGAGAAGAGAAAGAAAGAAAAAAGAAATGGAGAAAGAAAGTATGAAGGAAGGAGTGTGACATTATGGATAAAAGAAAGAAAGTAAAAAACGTTGGCAAAAAAGGAAAATTGAAAGAAAAGAAAAAAAGAAAGAAAGAAAGTAGAATTAAAGTATGAAAGAATGAGAGGCGCGATTGTAAAAAGAGGAAATACAGGAATTGAAGTGAGATAAAAAGAGAACGAAAAGAAGAACGAAAAAGAAAGAAAGAATGAATGTCAAAAAAAAATAAAGAAAGAAATAATGAAAGTGGGAAGAAACAGAAATGGAAAAGAAAAATAGACATTCGAGTAAAGTGAAATAAAATAAACAAAGAAAAAGACTAAGAAAGAAAAAATGAAAGAAATGAAGACAAAATGGACAACACATTATAACGAGGGGAAAGAAATATAGGAAAAAAATAGCAAATAGTGGTTTAAAATATAAAGGAAAATTAGATGTTGCTTACCTCGTTGTGGGAAGGGAGAAGACATGGCGCCGATGGTTCAGACTAGGAGAAGAGAACTAGGTTCAAGAAACTTGCAACTTAAGTATCTTTTGATATGCTATTTTTATGCCCTGGCTATCATGATCAATGTGGATTCTTGTTTGGGATAACTATATATATATATATATATATATATATATATATATATATATATATATATATGAGTATATGAAAGGATAAAAATAATCCGACGGTATGAAATTAAAAATGGAAAAGCGGAAGACCTTTTCGCTCAACGTTTCGCCCAAATTTCACGTGGGCTTTGTCAAGAGCGGACGAAGAATACGTCTTTTGTCATTTTTGTATTCTTCGTCCGCTCTTGACAAAGCCCACGTGAAATTTGGGCGAAACGTTGAGCGAAAAGGTCTTCCGCTTTTCCATTTTTAATTTCATATATATATATATATATATATATATATATATATATATATATATATATATATATATATATACTGAGGTTTTCTTATTGGTGGCAGTTTTAATTTTCTATTGAGAAGAGTGAGAACACGTCGGTCGAAAGTTGAACATTATGCTTGGAATAATTCATATCCACCCGATCTGACAATAAAAGGAAGAACACAAAAAATTAATAAGAAGAAATGATGTTATATTAATGAGAGAACATATGAAAAACGCAGTTACACAGGTGAAAATCGCAGTTCCAAAAAAATGAACCGGAATACTCTCTGATATACCAAACAAAAATAGATATATACACAACAAATTAGCAAAACTTATCGAGTAGAATTTCTGTTAAAAATGAAAATCAGTCTTATCGTATTTTAAGGGGTTTGCCATTAATTCGAGCGAAAAAACACGTACATCATGGGGACATAACCCAGTAATAAACAAGTAACAAGTAATAAATCAATGGGCATCGGCAAAATACGATAAAACTGATTTTATATTTTTTATTAAAATTCTACTCGATAATTTTTCCTAATTTTTAGTGAAAATACTTATTTCTGCCTAATACGTAAGTAAAAACAATAGTTGTTATTTGGAAATGCGTTTGTTTTCATCTATATAAGAACCGAATAAACAAAGGAAATCTCTTGATTCGCCGGTGGGAAAAGGGCAAATTCTTTTTCTTACTCTTATTCATCTAAAACAAGGCACATTGCCACTGGGACGTAAGAGGCTACTTTGAATTAGGGGCCATACCCACAGGAACATTCTAAGTAGGGAGTTGAGCAACGAGATGTCCGTTCGCCTCACATTTATATTTCTGTATGTTAGTACAGTCAGGCGAGCAGGAAACAAGGGGGGGGGGAATTCCAAAGTCTAGCAATTCGAGGAGAGCAATCAGAGTAGAAAGCTTTCTGGCATCTGGGGACTTTTACAGTGAAGGGGTGAGATTTATGTCGAGGGGGGCACAAGTGCTACGAGATCATCAGAGAACATTCCATTAAAGTATTTGTAAAGTATAGGGAAGCAACATTGCGGCGATGGGACAGTTGTAGGGGCTTTGTTGACAGCGCGAGACCTATTAGGTTGGAGACTCTTACTTGGACCCTGTCTAATAGGGAGTGACTAGTAGATGATGCACCAGCACAGATGTGGCAACAATACTCTATGCATGGGCGAATGGTGGCCATGCATAGATATAGGGTACTGGCAAGTGTGAGTAGTTTTCTAACGTGTGAAAGGGAGCCCACCTTCTTTGCAGCAGCCATGGCACTGTATTCTATGTATTTGTTCCAATTCAGGTTGCCTGTGAATGTTAGGTCGAAGGATTTGAATGATGAACTATCAGGTAGAGTGATTTTAGCCATGGCAATTGGTGGTTGGAAACTAGAGGTAGGAAAATAGTTATGAGACAGTAGGTGGCGTGTTTGGTGAGGCTTATTTAATGAATAAACTAAATGACTATTATTTAAAAAATACAGTGTTAATTGAATACAAGTTTGTTGCTATTTTACATACAGCTGGTGCAAAGTGCCGGTAAATCGGTAAATACCATTTCCAAGGGTATTATTGTGTTAATGATAACAATGGATCCGATGCGATTTGAACTAGGCCTTGCAGATTCCATAAACAATGATGGTAACGATAAGGCAAATCACGCATGCCAATAACAAAATAGAAGATTAAATAATGGCAAACAAGATATATGACGACAAGACGTAAGAAATGAAGGAATGCGAAGAAATTAAAACAAAGATCTGATATTTCCAAAGTGCAGAGAAGCAAGACAGAATATTTGAAAGACGAATGGAGAAACAAAAGAAAAAAATTAATTATTAAAATGGGCGTTTTCTATCTGTATCCTGATAACCAAAACTCGAAAAATGATTTAAAAGAGTATGGCGTTTAATAATATATTAAACTAGTCTGGTACATAAATATAATAACATATGTTATTTAAGACAATTTATGTGTAGTAATATTTAGTATTTTGTTCAGAAATATATAGACACTGAAACTCAACCTCTTTAAATACTCTTTATCGTTTAGTTTACAACATACGGAGAAGAAACTTCGATTTCTTTAAATGATATTTATTGTTTAGTTTACAACATACGGAGAGTAAACTTCGATTTCTTTAAATGATATTTATTGTTTAGTTTACAACATACGAAGAGTAAACTTCGATTTCTTTAAATGATATTTATTGTTTAGTTTACAACATACGGAGAGTAAACTTCGATTTCTTTAAATGATATTTATTGTTTAGTTTACAACATACGAAGAGTAAACTTCGATTTCTTTAAATGATATTAATAGTTTAGTTTACAACATACGGAGAGTAAACTTCGATTTCTTTAAATGATATTTATTGTTTAGTTTACAACATACGAAGAGTAAACTTCGATTTCTTTAAATGATATTTATTGTTTAGTTTACAAGATTCAGAGAAGAAACTTTGATTTCTTAAAATAATATTTAGAGTTTAGTTTACAACATACGGAGAGTAAACTTCGATTTCTTTAAATGATATTTATTGTTTAGTTTACAAGATTCAGAGAAGAAACTTTGATTTCTTAAAATAATATTTAGAGTTTAGTTTACAACATACGGAGAGTAAACTTCGATTTCTTTAAATGATATTTATTGTTTAGTTTACAACATACGAAGAGTAAACTTCGATTTCTTTAAATGATATTTATTGTTTAGTTTACAAGATTCAGAGAAGAAACTTTGATTTCTTAAAATAATATTTAGAGTTTAGTTTACAACATACGGAGAGTAAACTTCGATTTCTTTAAATGATATTTATTGTTTAGTTTACAAGATTCAGAGAAGAAACTTTGATTTCTTAAAATAATATTTAGAGTTTAGTTTACAACATACGAAGAGTAAACTTCGATTTCTTTAAATGATATTTATTGTTTAGTTTACAACATACGGAGAGTAAACTTCGATTTCTTTAAATGATATTTATTGTTTAGTTTACAAGATTCAGAGAAGAAACTTTGATTTCTTAAAATAATATTTAGAGTTTAGTTTACAACATACGGAGAGTAAACTTCGATTTCTTTAAATGATATTTATTGTTTAGTTTACAAGATTCAGAGAAGAAACTTTGATTTCTTAAAATAATATTTAGAGTTTAGTTTACAACATACGAAGAGTAAACTTCGATTTCTTTAAATGATATTTATTGTTTAGTTTACAAGATTCAGAGAAGAAACTTTGATTTCTTAAAATAATATTTAGAGTTTAGTTTACAACATACGAAGAGTAAACTTCGATTTCTTTAAATGATATTTATTGTTTAGTTTACAAGATTCAGAGAAGAAACTTTGATTTCTTAAAATAATATTTAGAGTTTAGTTTACAACATACGAAGAGTAAACTTCGATTTCTTTAAATGATATTTATTGTTTAGTTTACAACATACGGAGAGTAAACTTCGATTTCTTTAAATGATATTTATTGTTTAGTTTACAAGATTCAGAGAAGAAACTTTGATTTCTTAAAATAATATTTAGAGTTTAGTTTACAACATACGGAGAGTAAACTTCGATTTCTTTAAATGATATTTATTGTTTAGTTTACAACATACGAAGAGTAAACTTCGATTTCTTTAAATGATATTTATTGTTTAGTTTACAAGATTCAGAGAAGAAACTTTGATTTCTTAAAATAATATTTAGAGTTTAGTTTACAACATACGGAGAGTAAACTTCGATTTCTTTAAATGATATTTATTGTTTAGTTTACAAGATTCAGAGAAGAAACTTTGATTTCTTAAAATAATATTTAGAGTTTAGTTTACAACATACGAAGAGTAAACTTCGATTTCTTTAAATGATATTTATTGTTTAGTTTACAAGATTCAGAGAAGAAACTTTGATTTCTTAAAATAATATTTAGAGTTAAGTTTACAACATACGAAGAGTAAACTTCGATTTCTTTAAATGATATTTATTGTTTAGTTTACAAGATTCAGAGAAGAAACTTTGATTTCTTAAAATAATATTTAGAGTTTAGTTTACAACATACGGAGAGTAAACTTCGATTTCTTTAAATGATATTTATTGTTTAGTTTACAAGATTCAGAGAAGAAACTTTGATTTCTTAAAATAATATTTAGAGTTTAGTTTACAACATACGGAGAGTAAACTTCGATTTCTTTAAATGATATTTATTGTTTAGTTTACAAGATTCAGAGAAGAAACTTTGATTTCTTAAAATAATATTTAGAGTTTAGTTTACAACATACAGACAGGAGACCTTTATTTAAAAAAATAATATTGCGAATTTAGATTGCAGCATTTAGACAGAAGACCTTCATTTCTGTAAATAATATTTAGAGTTCAGATTACAACATATAGGTCGGAAACCTTGATTTCTTTAAATAATATTTGTAGTTTATGTGAAAACATACAGCGACGAAACCTCGATTTATGTAAATAATATTTAGAATTCATTTCTCACCATATGGAGATGAAACTTTGATTTCTTTAAATAGTATTTAGAGTTTATGTTACAACATATAGGCTGGAACCTTTATTTCTTTAAATAATATTTATAGTTTAGGTTAAAACATAAAGAGACGAAACTTTGATTTCTTTAAATAATATTTAGAGTTTATTTACAACATACATGTCTGAAACCTTTATTTCTTTAAATAATATTTATAGTTTAGGTTAAAACATGAAGAGACGAAAGCGTGATTTCTTTAAATAATATTTTGAGCTTATTTACAACATACATGCCTGAAACCTTTATTTCTTTAAATAATATTTATAGTTTAGGTTAAAACATGAACAGACGAAAGCGTGATTTCTTTGAATAATATTTAGAGCTTATTTACAACATACAGGCCTGAAACCTTTATTTCTTTAAATAATATTTATAGTTTAGGTTAAAACATGAAGAGACGAAAGCGTGATTTCTTTAAATAATATTTAGAGTTTAGTTTACAACATACGTAGAGGAAACTGTTATTTCTTTAAATAATATTTACAGTTTATGTTTCAACATATAGGCCGGAAACCTTTATTTCTTTAAATAATATTGGTGGTTTCATCTCTGTATGTTGTAACATACAGAGACGAAACCTTGATTTCTTTGAATAATATTTAGAGTTTATGTTACAACATACAGGCTGGACACCTTAGAGAATTGGTAACAAACATACAGACACATACTCTACACTTCTTTAAATAATATTATTTTTTGTTTTGTTACAAACATACACCCACGAAAAGTCCTCTTTAAATAATATTTAGAGTTTAGTTTAGAAACGTAAATACACGAAACCACAACGTTTTAAAATAAGATTTAGGGCTTGGCGTAGAAACATAGATACGAAACCCCAACTTCCCGACACAGTATTTAAAGTTTTGTTTAAAACTATAGAAACTAGAAATCATAATTATATTTTTATCTTCTTGAAGTGAGCAATTCTTTTTACGAATTGGATCCATTGTATGAACTTTTCGCCTAAGAAAACAAAAAACGATAATAATCATCATTAACGCCATGAACAATATTTATTCACGAAAAGAAAGGTGTTGTAATGTTGTTGCTATTGTGGTTATGTAAGGTGTGTGCGTGGAAGACATGCATATTAATGTTCAATCAAAGGGAGATAAATTAGTAATACGTTTGACAAAGTTAGTATCTATTTCGGTAAGTAGTATGGCGTAACATAGCTATATCGTTGTTGTTGTTGTAAGTGGTGGTGGTTGTGGTGGGGTGGGTGATGAAGAACAAGCTAAGTTCGTTGCTAAAGTGGATAGGGGGTTAGTTTGAGTGGATGGATGGATTATGACTTGTGTGTTTTATTGGCGCCAATGTGCTAATCAAAAGTGTTCTAGCTTCGTGGAGCATTGTAGACATCTTGGCTCGATCTGCTTTATTCTCTCTTTAAACCGGTTCTTTTATAGACAACTTCGCAGAAAGTTCGAGATTCAGTCGTTTTTGGGCGCGATTGCATTTGATTAGTCAATCTCTATGTGGACGGTCGTCACGCATACGCACTTTAATCGAATTTCTATTCTGTAGGAGTAAACAAGTTAAAATAGTTTGTTACATAATTAAAATAATAACTTAATACCGATAAAATTCTGTATTAAAACCCAACTCATGGTGCAACTAAACTCATAATTGTTGTGGTGGCAACCACTCATTTGCATATACGAATAACGTTACACTATAAATGGCAAGCCTAGGTTGGCCTTAGTGTGTGTTA
>OY744516.1:214396365-214421365 GCA_963556195.1 Sepiola atlantica
TAATAGACAAAGAATCACATACATATAGCAAAGATCGGGATTAAGTGATGGAGAATTGACACCAACCTGACAAGGAATTACGTTAATAATTATTAAGACAAGGAATTACGTTAATAATTATCATCAAGAAAAGGAATTACGTTAATAATTATCATCAAGACAAGGAATTACGTTAATAATTATCATCAAGACAAGGAATTACGTTAATAATTATCATCAAGACAAGGAATTACGTTAATAATTATCATCAAGACAAGGAATTACGTTAATAATTATTAAGAGAAGGAATAACGTTAATAATTATCATAAAGACAAGGAATTACGTTCATAATCATTGAGACAAGGAATTACGTTAATAATTATCATCAAGACAAGGAATTACGTTCATAATTATTGAGACAAGGAATTACGTTAATAATTATCATCAATACAAGGAATTACGTTAATAATTATTGAGTAAAGGAATTACGTTAATAATTATCATCAAGACAAGGAATTACGTTAATAATTATTGAGACAAGGAATTACGTTAATAATTATCATCAAGACAAGGAATTACGTTAATAATTATCATCAAGACAAGGAATTACGTTAATAATTATTGAGACAAGGAATAACGTTAATAATTATCATCAAGACAAGGAATTACGTTAATAATTATTAAGAGAAGGAATAACGTTAATAATTATCATCAAGACAAGGAATTACGTTCATAATTATTGAGACAAGGAATTACGTTAATAATTATCATCAATACAAGGAATTACGTTCATAATTATTGAGACAAGGAATTACGTTAATAATTATCATCAATACAAGGAATTACGTTAATAATTATTGAGACAAGGAATTACGTTAATAATTATCATCAAGACAAGGAATTACGTTAATAATTATCATCAATACAAGGAATTACGTTAATAATTATTGAGACAAGGAATTACGTTAATAATTATTAAGACAAAGAATAACGTTAATAATTATCATCAAGACAAGGAATAACGTTAATAATTATCATCAAGACAAGGAATTACGTTAATAATTATTAAGACAAGGAATTACGTTAATAATTATTAAGACAAGGAATAACGTTAATAATTATCATCAAGACAAGGAATTACGTTAATAATTATCATCAAGACAAGGAATTACGTTAATAATTATCATCAAGACAAGGAATTACGTTAATAATTATTGAGACAAGGAATTACGTTAATAATTATCATCAAGACAAGGAATTACGTTCATAATTATTGAGACAAGGAATTACGTTAATAATTATCATCAAGACAAGGAATTACGTTAATAATTTTCATCAAGACAAGGAATTACGTTAATAATTATTGAGACAAGGAATAACGTTAATAATTATCATCAAGACAAGGAATTACGTTAATAATTATTAAGAGAAGGAATAACGTTAATAATTATCATCAAGACAAGGAATTACGTTCATAATTATTGAGACAAGGAATTACGTTAATAATTATCATCAATACAAGGAATTACGTTCATAATTATTGAGACAAGGAATTACGTTAATAATTATCATCAATACAAGGAATTACGTTAATAATTATTGAGACAAGGAATAACGTTAATAATTATCATCTAGACAAGGAATTACGTTAATAATTATCATCAATACAAGGAATTACGTTAATAATTATTGAGACAAGGAATTACGTTAATAATTATCATCAAGACAAGGAATTACGTTCATAATTATTAAGACAAAGAATAACGTTAATAATTATCATCAAGACAAGGAATTACGTTCATAATTATTAAGACAAAGAATAACGTTAATAATTATCATCAAGACAAGGAATTACGTTAATAATCTTCAAGACAAGTAATAACGTTAATAATTATCATCAAGACAAGGAATTACGTTAATAATTATCATCAAGACAAGGAATTATGTTAATAATTATTATCAAGACCAGGAATTACGTTAATAATTATCACTAAGTCAAGGAATTATGTTAATAATTATCATCAAGATTAGGAATTACGTTAATAATTATCATCAATACAAGGAATTACGTTAATAATTATCATCAAGACAAGGAATTACGTTAATAATTATCATCAAGACAAGGAATTACGTTAATAATTATCATCAAGACAAGGAATTACGTTAATAATTATCATCAAGACAAGGAATTATGTTAATAATTATCATCAAGATTAGGAATAACGTTAATAATTATCATCAAGATTAGGAATTACGTTAATAATTATCATCAATACAAGGAATTACGTTAATAATTATCATCAAGATCAGGAATTACGTTAATAATTATCATCAAGACAAGGAATTATGTTAATAATTATTATCAAGACAAGGAATTACGTTAATAATTATCATCAAGACAAGGAATTACGTAAATAATTATCATCAAGACAAAGAATTACGTTAATAATTATCATCAAGACAAGGAATTATGTTAATAATTATCATCAAGACAAGGAATTACGTTAATAATTATTATCAATACAAGGAATTACGTTAATAATTATCATCAAGACAAAGAATTACGTTCATAATTATCATCAAGACAAGGAATTATGTTAATAATTATCATCAAGACAAGGAATTACGTTAATAATTGTCATCAAGACAAGGAATTATGTTAATAATTATTATCAAGACAAAGAAATTACGTAAATAATTATCATCAAGACAAGGAATTACGTTTATAATTATAATCAAGACAAGGAATTACGTTAATAATTGTCATCAAGACAAGGAATTATGTTAATAATTATTATCAAGACAAAGAAATTACGTTAATAATTATCATCAAAACAAGGAATTACGTTTATAATTATAATCAAGACAAGGAATTACGTTAATAATTATCATCAAGACAAGGAATTACGTTAATAATTATCATCAAGACAAGGAATTACGTTAATAATTATCATCAAGACAAGGAATTACGTTAATAATTATTAAGACAAGGAATTACGTTAATAATTATTAAGACAAGGAATTACGTTAATAATTATCATCAAGACAAGGAATTACGTTAATAATTATCATCAACACAAGGAATTACGTTAATAATTATTAAGACAAGGAATTACGTTAATAATAATTATCAAGACAAGGAATTACGTTAATAATTATTAAGACAAGGAATTACGTTAATAATTATTGAGACAAGGAATTACGTTAATAATAATTATCAAGAAAAGGAATTACGTTAATAATTATTATCAAGACAAGGAATTACGTTAATAAGTATCACCAATACAAGGAATTACGTAAATAATTATCATCAAGATCAGGAATTACGTTAATAATTATTATCAAGACAAGGAATTACGTTAATAATTATCATCAATACAAGGAATTACGTTAATAATTATCATCAAGACAAGGAATTACGTTAATAATTATCATCAAGACAAGGAATTACGTTCATAATTATTGAGACAAGGAATTACGTTAATAATTATTAAGACAAGGAATTACGTTAATAATTATTATCAAGACAAGGAATTACGTTAATAATTATCATCAATACAAGGAATTACGTTAATAATTATCATCAAGACAAGGAATTACGTTAATAATTATCAAGACAAGGAATTACGTTAATAATTATTAAGACAAGGAATTACGTTGATAATCATCAAGACAAGGAATTACGTTAATAATTATTGAGACAAGGAATCATGTTAATAATTATTATCAAGACAAGGAATTACGTTAATAATTATCATCAAGACAAGGAATTACGTTAATAATTATCATCAAGACAAAGAATTATGTTAATAATTATTATCAAGACAAGGAATTACGTTAATAATAATCATCAAGACAAGGAATTACGTTAATTATTATTATCAAGACAAGGAATTACGTTAATAATTATTATCAATACAAGGAATTACATTAATAATTATCAACAATACAAGTAATTACGTTAATAATTATCATCAAGACAAGGAATTACGTTAATAATTATCAAGACAAGGAATTACGTTAATAATTATTAAGAAAAAGAATTACGTTAATAATTATCATCAAGACAAGGAATTACGTTAATAATTATTGAGACAAGGGATTATGTTAATAATTATTATCAAGACAAGGAATTACGTTAATAATAATCATCAAGACAAAGAATTACGTTAATAATTATCATCAAGACAAGGAGTTACGTTAATAATTATCATCAAGACAAGGAATTATGTAAATAATTATTATCAAGACAAGGAATTACGTTAATAATAATCATCAAGACAAGGAATTCCGTTAATAATTATTATCAAGACAAGGAATTACGTTAATAATTATCATCAAGACAAGGAATTACCGTTAATAATTATCATCAAGACAAGGAATTACGTTAATAATTATCATCAAGAAAAAAAGAATTACGTTAATAATTATCATCGAGACAAGGAATTACGTTAACAATTATTATCAAAACAAGGAATTACGTCATTAATTATCATCAAGACAAGGAATTACGTTAATAATTATCATCAAGACAAGGAATTACGTTAATAATTATAATCAAGACAAGGAATTACCGTTAATAATTATCATCAAGACAAGGAATTACGTTAATAATTATCATCAAGACAAGGAATTACGTTAATAATTATCATCAAGACAAGGAATTACCGTTAATAATTATCATCAAGACAAGGAATTACGTTAATAATTATCATCAAGAAAAAAAGAATTACGTTAATAATTATTATCGAGACAAGGAATTACGTTAACAATTATTATCAAAACAAGGAATTACGTCAATAATTATAATCAAGACAAGGAATTACGTTAATAATTATCATCAAGACAAGGAATTACGTTAATAATTATAATCAAGACAAGGAATTACCGTTAATAATTATCATCAAGACAAGGAATTACGTTAATAATTATAATCAAGACAAGGAATTACGTTAATAATTATCATCAAGACAAGGAATTACGTTAATAATTATCATCAAGACAAGGAATTACCGTTAATAATTATCATCAAGACAAGGAATTACGTTAATAATTATCATCAAGAAAAAAAGAATTACGTTAATAATTATCATCGAGACAAGAAATTACGTTAACAATTATTATTAAAACAAGGAATTACGTCAATAATTATAATCAAGACAAGGAATTACGTTAATAATTATCATCAAGACAAGGAATTACTTTAATAATTATAATCAAGACAAGGAATTACGTTAATAATTATCATCAAGACAAGGAATTACCGTAAATAATTATCATCAAGACAAGGAATTACGTTAATAATTATCATCAAGAAAAAAAGAATTACGTTAATAATTATCATCGAGACAAGGAATTACGTTTACAATTATTATCAAAACAAGGAATTACGTCAATAATTATAATCAAGACAAGGAATTACGTTAATAATTATCATCAAGACAAGGAATTACGTAATAATTTTTATCAAGACAAGGAATTACGTTAATAATTATCATCAAGAAAAAAAGAATTACGTTAATAATTATCATCGAGACAAAGAATTACGTTTACAATTATTATCAAAACAAGGAATTACGTCAATAATTATAATCAAGACAAGGAATTACGTTAATAATTATCATCAAGACAAGGAATTACGTTAATAATTATCATCAAGACAAGACTTGATAATAATTATTAACGTAATTCCTTGTCTTGATGATAATTATTACGTAATTCTCTGCCGGTGTTTCTGCTCCCTTTAACAGCCTGTTCGAGGAGGTCGTAATGATGCCTACCATATCCAGGTTTGAAGTCGCCTTGAACAAACATTCAGACGGTATATAGATGCAATATCTTCTAACCGTCTTTTTACATGGCTTGTTGCACTTTGCCACTTTTTTGGCCAATAAAATTTATTCTTTCATTAAACAGATACGTGAGTGTTTTGCTATTTTTAATATTGTATACTAAAGCGACGCTATTTATGACTCTTAATTACGTACATTGCTAAACAGAACTACCACGCCCCTTTCGTTAAAAGCTCGACTCATTTGTGAAAGTTAACAATCTGTTTTATTTTGCTCAACAATGATTTTGAACGCCGAAAACAAATTAACTCGCCGTGTTCGCATTTCGTCTATTCGGAATCAAGTGTCTTTTGCAAGAGTTATTATTATCAGGCGGCATCGATTCGCCTATCGATTTACGTATCGTCTAACGGGCGCATTTTGAAGCAATGTCGCGATGGCGTTTAAATGTACACTTTATCGAAGCCTTACGATGACACATACGAATTCTCTTCAACTATAAATTTCTTTTAAACTGAGCCAAATACGAACAATGATATTGCCAATTACGAAAGTACATAGGTTTCTCTGGGGGGCAAAATAGGTTAATGAAATATATAACCTAAATTCACATGTACACACACACTGATATATATATAAAGCTAAGTTTCATGTATGTGTGTCACGGCGGCACAGTTAAACAGTTGGTATAAGAGCCAAACTAACCGCAGATTTAGAATGACACCTTCGATCTGATGTATTTATCAGACATCAGAAGTTCTTTAAACGTTTTTAAACTCACCGTTACAAATTAAAAGTACTTACAATAAGATTAGAAACAAATGTTCCGACATTTTAAGCGTTCTTATTCCAGTTTAAAATGTTCAATTTATTTCCGAACAATATACTTATAATAATAGTTTACAGTTTTCACATAATGTTATGCATTATAGTACATATAATAAAATGTTATATATGTACTAGAATTCACAACATTCCACGAATCCTATATAGGTCCTACCAAAACACTTAATAATAGAGTTGCTTAACATAAAATAAACATAAAAAGCTCAGTACACAAAAAATTATTTGTCTCTCACAATATGCACTCATGCAGCAAGGGAAAATTCAAGGTAATGCCTATCTTTAAAACCCAGGATTATTGATACCTCCTCACACAAGAAGAAAACTTCATATTTAAATCCAACCCAGCATTAAACAGATAACTTAAATTATACAACATGCAGACCTAACGCATCTGCATGCATATGAAAACGAATATGAGTATGTGCACGGACAGGAACTTTTATGCACGCGCACATGTATGCATGTACACATTCACATACATAGAACAGATGCATGACACGCGCGTGCGTATGTGTATGTACAAACATGGATATAAAAATGGATATGGGTGCGCGTTTGTGGGTATGTCTGTCTATCAATCTACATATCCACCTATCTCTCTATCTATCTGTCTATATATCTATTTATCCATCCATATATCTATCTATCTATTTATCTAACTATTTATTTATCTATCTATCTGTTGTGGGGTACAAATCACCCCTATTGAAGAACTAATGGAAGCAACCATCTATAATAAATACCATGGTTGCAAAGACTCAAACAGAGGACATTCCTATTCATGTTTTACCGCATGGTAGGAATCCGGTCATCTCCTACCACATTTAGTGACGTTACTGTATTGCTATGAATAAATACATTGTATATTTTAACCTGTCACAATTTGTGGTTGTTATCTTTGTGACCCCTAGCACGGGTCAACAACACTATCTATCCACATACCTATTGACGACAAAGTCATAAAATCTCAAGGGACAACCTATAAAGAGAAAAACTGACAAAAATGTTCCAAATCATCATACATACAGATGACCGCATAAATAAAATCAGAAACACACATGCTTAAAAATACACATAACTTTGTCCGAGAGAAGTAAAAGATATGAAGACACATACACGCTCGCGCACATGCGCGGAGTAGCCAAACTGTTAAAAATAAAAACATTGTTTTCAAATGGAAGGAACATCTGAAGAGAGCCTAGATGCTTGAAACGCGTTATAAAATTATGAAATTATAAAATAATAAAATAATAAACAGATGTTGGTAGCTTCACTTCTTTAAATATACATTTTTCTCTCTTTTGAACTGCGCTGGTGCTGCACTACCCTCTACCCTCTCTCTCTCTCTCTCTCTCTATTTGTATCTCTCTATCTATATCTAAATGAATAAATGCGAATTTTGGTTTCATTTATGCCTCTTATGTTATCATAAAAACTTGTTACTGTCAGTTAAATCAATAATACCACACAATAATTTGAGACGGTATATATAGTACTGATGAAATACATCTAGATACCTATAGATCTCATTAATTGCCATGATTGTTTTAAAACTGTCTATAATAAATTAATATTCACTGCTATTAATTTTAATTTTTTTGTGTTACGTTTCCTATATATCTGCAATCGTTTCCTCGATATTAACAGTAATTAAGTAAAGTATGCAAAAAAGAATAAATTGAAAAATGCTTTCTGAAAATCTGTATTATCAAGGGAGATATTTTAAAGGAAACTAATACGTCTTAGCTAGTTAGAAAGATATACCGATGAGGTATCAGAGTTCACAGAGAGATAAGGTGACTTCTCTCTCTCCTCTCTCTCTCTTCCTCTTTTGTTTTAAGCACAGATTTACGAGATAAAAGAGCAAAGAATTATGATAAAACTTATTTCACTTAAAATACATTGAATTTTCTGTTTAAATTGTAAGTTTTTCTATTCAAAGTTTTCTTTCACTTAATAAATCCCGTTAACAGCCTTTTTAATTAAACCTTGTTTTAAAAAATAAAAATACAATAAAAAATTAAAACCCCTAAGTTATGTTTGTTGGTAGGGGTAGTGTAGTATTTTTTTCGTTGTCACGATATCATACCTGCAAGCTTTCATTTCTCCGTTTATGGTGGTGTCGTTTCAGATATTACTTCCTCTATTTTGTCTAGGATATTGTAGTATCTTTTCTGGTGTCATGATACCATCTCTACATGTAGCACAACCTCCTTTTATTTAAAGGGGGAATCCTTCCAGGCTACTTCTTGTAGCAGGGGTTCGAACCTTGTGATCGTCTGAGATTATCATTCCCTACACTGATGAGAGCGAAAGCTTGAAACGCTGGCGTATGTAGGTAAATATAATTTAATATTATTAACTTAAAATCAATATATATATATATATATATATATATATATATATATATATATGTATATATATATATATTAACTAATTTATTTTTATAAATTAATTTTTGCGTGCATAAAAGGAAGACATGGACACGTGTTTCTGGCTATGATATATATATATATATATATATATATATGCATTTTATTTAGATTTAGATTTTTTTATTCAAACATAAATTCATAACATAAAGTAATTATAATAACTCAATAGTGTAAGGCCAGAGCCATTCTACATTCAATATTTTTTCAATGTAATTTTATAGCATTTCAATGTTATAAAAGACAGATTCACGTTATTTTATAAAACTTATTTTTTTATTCAGCATACAATTGTTTCAGCAAACACTAATATATTTGTAAAATGTTTCTGTGCATTTATTTATTTCAGTGCTAATTTACAAAACAAAGTAAAAATGAATAAAAAAGAAAAACCAGGAGATCAAAGCTTTAATTACAATAAGTACTCATTATAAACATTATATATATATATATATATATATATATTTGTTTTTTTACATGGAATTATGGTCTTGTTATATTCGTTTAGTAACATACATATCTTATCCTTTTTTCTATTTGTATTTCTGATGATTCATTATCCACTTTATTTATTAATATTAATATTTCTGCATTTAAATATATATTTCCACTGACCGTCATTTGTTATTTCCCTTTTTCGTCGGGTCATTTAGTCATCTTATTCCTTTTTTCATTTTCTTTGTTACATTATATTATTATATTCGTAAATTTGGATGACTTCCGTTTTCCCTGATCACCGGAAGTACGCAGACTTATCTATTTTCTAGTCCATTAATAACTAAGTACATCTACAACGTTTTAAACATTATCAGTAGTATTTAAAATATTTTAGAAAATATTTTTATATTTAATTATAAACACTTTTCTATAATTAATATAATTAGGTATCATATTTAGCACTGATTCCTTTTATTACATATTTTTGTTTTCGCCGTAGGTAATTGAATTGGATATTCTTCGATGCTTTTTTAATTGTATTACAGTATTATATTTATACAACTTTTTATTTAATACTAATTTTATTTTATATATACTAAATTCGCAATCTTTTTATAGTATAAGAAAAATAAGAACTCTTTCCAATGATTACGATTGTTTATTTATTTTTAAAAATGTCGAGTTTTAGTATTTAATTCTAATGTGAGATGCAGATTTTTGTTCTTCATCACTTACTAAATTTTAAATTATATTTCAATATTATATGTTTTCATCAGTTCAATATACTGCTAGTTTTTTTTATTTCGTTAGATCCCATGTTATAACCTTGACATTGGTGCCGATCTATCCAATTACATTATTCTCCTAAAGTGATATAACATTTATTCTACTTTTTATTTATTTAATCTATCTACTAAATTCATCATATGCATTTTTAATGTAGTGGTTACAATAACTTATTTATATTATTATATATGGTTCATAATCGCTATTATAATTTTCGTATTTTTCCTATGTAATTAGTAACTAAACATCTTCGCCTATGTCATCACAACGACAACAATTAGTAACTAAACATCTTCGCCTATGTCATCACAACGACAACAATTAGTAACTAAACATATTCGCCTATGTCATCACAACGACAACAATTAGTAACTAAACATCTTCGCCTATGTCATCACAACGACAACAATTAGTAACTAAACATCTTCGCCTATGCCATCACAACGACAACAATTAGTAACTAAACATCTTCGACAACACATCCCATGGTTGCAAATTATTTTGGCATAGTCAGACATATAGTTTTTTAATAAATTTTTGTTGCTATTTTCTTCTGAATTTTTACTTTCTTACATTATATTATTTTCACGTGGTAGATGACTTCTGTTTTTACCGATATACCAAAAATACACTGCTTTTTTACATTGTCTTCTACATCTGTATTCGTCTATTCGTCCTTTATTGCTTATTCATAGATATTCCGTTCACTATATTTATTTATTTATTTATTTATTCTAAGAGCGATACAGGTATTGTTTTTTTATTTATATATAATCTAATAACTTATTCGTTTTCCACCGTCATATTTACTATATTTATATTTGCCTTTATGTAAACAGGCGCCTATTATCTCATTTCTCTTGTTTATAATATATCCTCTATATAATTATTTCAACGTCTTCAGTTATACATCAATTGCATCTTTTCCGCTTCTTTGGTAATTATTTACTGGCTTTAACTAATACTGACCATTCTACACACACACACACACACACACACACACACACACACACACACACACATATATATATATATATATATATATATATATATATATATATATATATGTATGTATGTATTGTTGTATAAGATAAACTCCTAAATTAATGAACCGATCATGATAAATTTTTTTAACACAGCTAAATGTAACAAAATATAGCCCATATTACCCACCCTAGACCTAAGGGTGGGTAATATGGGCTATATTTTGTTACATTTAGTTTCATGCAAATGAGCCTAAAAGAGGATGGAAGCCCTTAATGCGATTTGTGCAAAATTTTAACAAATTTATTAAACATCAATTTATATATATGCCCCAAATTTAAGTTTCTTATATATATATATAAAGAGAGAGAGAGAGAGAGAGAGAGAGAGAGATAGAAAGAGAGAAGATGAGGGGAAGAGAGAGTAAAAGCATTAGTGCAGTTCCAACGAGAGAAAAATGTATATTTAAAGAACTGAGGCTACCAACAGTTGTAAAAGACTTTTTTCAACAATTGTTTGTTATTTCATTATTTTATAATTTTATAATTTTATAACGCGTTTCGAGCCTCGTGTTGTTCGCTTCAGATAAATTTTCTATTTGTAAAAATGCTTTTATTTTTAACAGTTTGATGTTTATGCGCATATATATATATATATATATATATATATATATATATATATATATATATATATATATATATATATATAGCTTAGATTGGTAAATTTCTCACATAATCTCGATACATAGATTATAAACAATACGCATCTAGCCGAAATATTTCAATCAGACTGTATTTGTATCAGTTCATTCTTGTCATTGATTATTCGGAAACGCACATTTCTTGTCATTAAAGAATTACAAATGCGCGTGTACAATGTTTTGACTGTGTCAGTGTACGCCTGTTTGTTCGTGTGTTTGTACGCATGTTTGAATACGTGTTAGTTCGTGTGTTTCTAAGCATAGTTGCGTGCGTGTTTCAGTGTTCTCGTTCGCATGTGCATGTATGCATGTATTATAAAATAGACATTCAAATCTGAATCTGTTTGGACTGGAAATGTTCTTTTGTTGAATACATTTTCATTAATACAGATTTGCATTGATGCGCGAATATATACAAATATATATATATATATATATATATATATATATATATATATATATATACGCATCTATACATGTATGCATATACATGCATATATGTGTATAGATTAATTGTTACAGACTATACACACATATATACTTATATGTATATCCATATATACATATATATTTATATATACCTATATATAATTACATTTATGTATATATGCTAATAAATACATATATATATATATATATACGCACGCACGCACGCACACCCACACACACACACACACATATATGTATATATATATATATATATATATATATATATATATATATATATATACTTTTTAAAAGCAGAATATGGTTACGGAATTCTTCTTTCAAAGATCAAAATGAGAAAATCTCTTGAAAAGTGATGTTTCAATTTCAGACTCATTTGTGGATTTTTACAATAATGAATTTCATTGATTAATTCTTTTCAGTATAAGATTCACGTGAAACGAACAATTACGCTTGTATGGAAGATCAAAAGTATCCGTTGCTGGGCACAATCTTAAAGCCAACGGAAATAAATCAAAGTGATACATTTTGCATTGTTAGACTTAGCCACTTGAGTACTGCCAGTTTGCTGCATTCACTTATTGGTATTGGTACATTCTTTGAACCAGACTAAACCGAATTTTATCAGACGTAGAATTACGTGAACAGCCGAAAAAAGCCGAATGAAAACAAACTGGTGTCAAAATCAAATCAAGGAAGCGTTCTAACAGAAAATAATTATAAAACAGAATTTACAGCAAGAAAAACACTCACCGCATGTTTATTTTTATGAAAAGTTATTTTTGACGAAAAAAATAATGAAACAACTTTTATAAAAAAAAGTCCTTGATTTTATTACTATCCTCAATATCCAATTATTCCTTTCGGCCATTGAATTTTACTTCCTTTTTTTGCAAAAGATTTTGGCACGCTTCATTTCTAAGTTGGTCCATACAGAAAAACACGTGACTTTTACATGACCGAGAAAAAACTGTGAGATTTCGTTTGTCATATTCTATTGTTAACTATCGCCATTTTTAGATTTATTTTTTAATCAAATTTATTCTGTGCACTTTTTGCACAGAAAATAAGATATTAATAAAAATGTTTAAAGTCTTAGAATATCTAGTGTAAAATCTTATAATGTTGGGTTACTGAATGTATTCAACCAGTTATGAATAAAATTTATTATTTCGTTTTAAAAGTTAAAGACATTTTATTTTGAATTTTAATTATTTGAATTATTCGGACTACTGCTCTCATCTTGGATGTTATTCTCACAACGTTTCAGCCGATGTAACCTCCGACATTCTTCAGGTGCATCTTGTCGAACGCGGAGATATGTATTCTTAAGGTTCAATATTTCGTACAGGCCGTGCTAACTACCAATAAAAGATTTCCGAGTTCAACAAGATGCGGCTGGAGAATGTCGGAGTTTACACCGGCCAAAACGTTTTGAGAATAAAATCTAACATGAGAACAGTAGTCCGAATAATCCAGAACATACAAATTATCAATCCTACATTTAGATATTCCAAAACATAAACTTATTTTAAGAAGAAAATTATTTTATATAAAATCTCTCTATATATAAAGTTAGGTATGTGAATATTGTTAATGTTTAATTTTACTTCAGTCGAAGATCTCAGAAATCAAGGGGCCCCTTCCTGGTACTAACACTTGATCTCTATATGAGATATATAGATACCCGAGTATTCTATTAAAATTCTCCTTTATTTCTCAAGCATTGAGTTAGTAAAAAAGTTAAGAATAATTTCTTCTCTCCCCAACTGACCAGTCAAGTATGTAGTAGTATATCTTTTTTGTAGTCTGTTGGTCTTACCGGATTCCAGGACAAGAATTCATCTAGTCTGGTGGAGTATCCAGCTACGTGGTGTTACTTGAGGTAACATCACTAGGAGAAGATGCACTATTCCTCGTATGAGGGGATCTTATTTGTGCTGCGGATACTATTTAATTTTGAATATTTGGTTAGGGTTTACTTGTAGGGGTAAGAATCCTCATGTCAGGTTGTCCTGACAAACCTTTGTACAGAGAGACCGAAGACACTCAAGGATAATGTCTAGTAGGTAATTCAAACTCCCCAGGTAATTCAAACTCCCCAGGTAATTCAAACTCCCCTTGTGTTTGTGTGTGTGAGTGTGTACAGAGTAATCTCTTTCACTAATGAACGGATCATTATGAATCTTAAAATATATATTCTCGACAATCCGGCGAATAACATGAGCACATTATTTTTTGTAAACTTCACAATGTAGAGGGTGCTCCAACCCAAACTCGCACCCTCCCCAAAAAGTTAGATACAAAAGATTTAATAAAGAAAAATAATTGTTCTAGATCAAATTTTGAGTTATATCAAGTAATAGGTGTTGAAAGACTCAGTGCGCGTTGGTAAAATCCTTAACTGTTGAAATTATCTTAATGAACTGTGGAATATGTATTCGCGGTAACAGGATGGTTAACGTGGGTACATTATTTTTTCTAAGCTTTACCATTTAGAGGGTGCTACTGAAAACATACCATACCCCACAAAGAAAACGTATTCTACAAGTTATTTTATATAATTTAAAAGAGAATTGTGTTTCCAATAAAAACCTCAGAATAAAGAAATATTTCACCGTTTTTCACTTCCCCTTCTTTTTAATTTTCAGATTTTCGTTATTATTTGTTTACGGTTGTGCGTGTTTATGGCGTTATTTTCAATCTATTTTGTGCTATTCTATTGATGTTGATAAGATGAAGTCATAATAGAATCCGGCATAATCGGTAAGAAAAGACAATTTTGGAAAATCACTGAAATTTTTAACAGATTATTTCGGTTTCATTAGAAATGAGATATTTTCGTTGTTCCTTTGGTAATTCAAATCTACACTAGAAATGTATTATAATATACACAAATAGTTAATAAGATTCTACAGAGACGGGGGACACCAATTAATAATTAATAAGTAAATACTTCTTGATGAATAAAAACACTTACTGACAGTTATAGAGACATTTCTATTTGACATATACATAATTCTTTTCATAGATATGAAAAGGAAGTGCGTGATTATTTTATTGGATACAGATTTGGACTGAAAAATCAGTATATTGTCATTTATGGTTTGTCCCTTTAATTATGTATGCCTATCCTTATCCAATCATTCGGTTTTTTTCTTCGCTTCCTTTTATTTCTTGCTACAGTGGGGACCCTAAAAAATACCACCCATAGAATCGTTATTTTAAATTCACAATCCTTTCTAAAATCCAACCATATTTGAATAAAATAATACCCCTAATTGAATAAAATACTTCTGATTGATAAATTAATCCGATTGAATAAATAACCCCTGATTTATAAAATTGTCCTGAATGAATACACCTGATAGAAACAAATCCACTTAATTTAATAAAATACCCCTGATTGATAAAATACCCCTGATTAGAAATAAATAGCTCTGATTTATAAAATACCCTGATTTAATAAAAAATAAACCCCTGGGTGATAAAATACCTCTAATTAAATAACATACCGCTGATTGATAAAATATCCTTGATTGAATAAATTACCTCTTATAGATAAAATAAACCTGATTGAATAACTCTGATTTTAAAAAATATATTCCTGATTGAATAAAAATACCCCTATATATAACAAAATACACCTCATTGATAAAATACCCCTGATGAGATGAAATACCTCTGATTGATTAAACTACCACTGATACTCTCTGATTGAATAAAAAATACTCCTTATTTTTTAAAAACACCTCTGATTGATTAAAATACCCCATGATTTGTAAAATACACCTTATAGAATAAAATACTCCCAGTTAAGAAAATACCTCTAATTTTATAAAATAGGGCTGATTGATAAACTACCCCTGATTTAATAAATCACACATTATTGATAAAATAGTCCTGATTGAATACTTCTGATTGAATAAAATACCCTTAATTAAATAAATATTATACCCCTGATTGAATAAAATACGCATGATTGATAAAATACCCTGGATTGATAAGATACTTCTAGTTGAATAAAATACCGCTTATTAGTAAAATACCTTGATTGAAAAAAATACTTCTGATTTGCAAAATACACTTGATTGAAGAAAATACTCCTTATTGATTAATACCCTCTATTTAATAAAATACTCTTGATTGATAGAATACCCCGATTGAATAAAAACATACCCCTGATTGAATTAATTACACTTTATTGATAAAAGAGTCCTGATTGAATATCCCTGATTGAAACAAATACCCCTGATTGGATAAAATACTCCTGAGTGGTAAAACACCTTTGATTGATAAAATGCATCTGATTGAATAAAATACCCATTATTGATAAAATATCCTTGATTGAATCAAAAATATTTCTGATTAAAATATCCTTCATTGTATAAAATATCTCTAATTGATAAAATACTCCTGAGTTAAAACATACTCCTGATTGATAAAAGACCTCTAACTTAATAAAATACCGCTGATTTATAAAATATATGTGAATCAATAAATTACCCCTTATTGATAAAATATTCCTGATTAAATACCCCTGATTGAACAAATTACCCTGGAAGTAAACGAATACCCATAATTCAATAAAAAATCCACCTGATTGAATAAAATACCCCTGAATGATAACATACCCCCTAAGAATACTTGATATTGATCAAAATGCCTGTAATTGAATAAAATACTGTTGATTGATAAAATACCAATGATTGAATATATTACCATTATTGATAAAATCGTCCTGATTAAATACGTCTGATTAAACAATATACCCCTTATTAAAACAAATGCCTCTGATTGAATAAAACAATACTGCCGATTGAATAAAATACCCCTGAGTGAATAAAATACTTCTGATTTACAAAATACACCTGATTGAATAAAATACACCTAAGTTATAAAATACTTTGATAGAATAATATACCCTCGAATTTAATCAAATATTCTTGATTGATAAAATAACTCGATTGAATAAAAAATATCCCTGATCGAATGAAATACCCCTGATTGAATGAAATATCCTGGATTGGATAAAAAATACTCCTGATAAATAAAATACCTATGATTGATAACATACCTCTGATTGAATAAAATTCGCCAACAAAATCAGAAAATTATCAAATTTTCAATGTTTATTAATTTATACATTTATGTTAATATAAATTATGTATTTTATTATAAAGTCAATTAATATATTTGTTACCGCTTATTCATTTAAAGGACGAAATACGTATTATATTCAGAGTCGAAACTCAGTGACCACCTTTCAAAGAGATAACACATTGAAGGTACGAATGAAAATTATTTCGTTACTTGATACTAATAGTCGAAAGTTTAAATGTAAAAACAATTAAATGTCTTAAGAGCTTGAAATTTTTCATTCGCTCCTTCCATGTATTATCCCTTTGTTACAAAGTTTCAACTAGGTTTATAATAAGACCTATGTTGCCCGTTTAGAATTAAGTAGATATTCATTTATTAATTAATAAATACTTTATATTAACATTCATTTATTAATTAATAAATACTTCATATTTACATTCATTTATTAATTAATAAATACTTTATATTAGCATTCATTTATTAATTAATAAATACTTTATATTAACATGTATGTATTAATTAATAAATAGTATATTTTACTTTTTATTTATTAATTAATAAATAATATATATTAACATCCATTTATTAATTAATAAATACTATATATTAACATTTATTAATTAATTAATAAATAATTTATATTCACATTTATTTATTAATTAATAAATACTATATATTAATATTCATTTATTAAGTGTTTAAGGTTCATATTTTTAAATACTATATATTAACATTCATTTATTAATTAATAAATACTATACATTAACATTTATTTATTAATTAATAAATACTTAATATTAACATTAATTTATTAATTAATAAATACTTTATATTAACATTCATTTATTAATTAATAAATACTTTATATTAACATTCATTTATTAATTAATAAATACTTTATATTAACATTCATTTATTAATTAATTAATACTATATATTAACATTATTTTATTAATTATAAATACTATATGTTAACATTCATTTATTAATTACTAAATACTTTATATTAACATTCATTTATTAATTAATAAATACTTTATATTAACATTCATTTATTAATTAATAAATACTTTATATTAACATTCATTTATTAATTAATTAATACTATATATTAACATTATTTTATTAATTATAAATACTATATGTTAACATTCATTTATTAATTACTAAATACTTTATATTAACATTCATTTATTAATTAATAAATACTTTATATTAACATTCATTTATTAATTAATAAATACTTTATATTAACATTCATTTATTAATTAATAAATACTTTATATTAACATTCATTTATTAATTAATTAATACTATATATTAACATTATTTTATTAATTATAAATACTATATGTTAACATTCATTTATTAATTACTAAATACTTTATATTAACATTCATTTATTAATTAATAAATAATTTATATTAACATTCATTTATAATTAATAAATACTATATATTAGCATTCATTTATTAATCAATAAATACTTCATATTAACAATCATTTATTAATGAATAAATACTTAATATTAACATTTATTTATTAATCAATACATACTTTATAGTAACATACATGTATTAATAAATCAATACTATATATTAACATTCATTTATTAATTAATAAATAATTTATATTAACATTCATTTATTAATTAATAAATACTATATATTAACATTTATTTATTAATTAATAAATACTCTATATTAACATTCATTTATTAATTAATTAATAATATATATTAGCATTAATTAATTAATTAATAAATAATATATATTAACATTCATTTATTAATTAATAAATACTATATATTAACATCTATTTATTAATTAATAAATAATTTATATTAGCATTCATTTATAAATAAATAAATACTATATATTAACATTAATGTATTAATTAATAAATACTATATATTAACATTCATGTATTAATTAATAGATACTTTATGTTAAAATTCATTTATTAACTCTATGGCTTTGTCGGATCTCTATTGCTTTGCAAAATTCTCCACTTGAAATACTTGAAACATTAATTAAAAACATTTCATTCATAACTTTGTTGTAAACACGAAACAACATCTTTCTCATTTATTTATATAGATAAATGTTTAACATTTATCCTTTTAATATGAATAAAAAAAGAAAGAAGAAATCAATTTGCCTCTACAGTTGCAATTTAGAACTAGATCGCAACTTTTTAAAATCAAGTCGTTCCTTCTAAATAAAGGAACATTTGAACAAAAATACTAGATATTTGTTGATAAAATAAAACACTATTGCGAAACAGAAATATTTGTTATATTAAAATAAAAGCAATCATTGAATTTGAAAACAAAAACAAATAATAGATGATTAATAAAATGTTCTTTTTCAAAATCAATATGCAAATTAGCTTACATTGCGTCTGATATCGCATAGACACAAGTAGTATAAAAAAGATGGCGCGAAAAATACATCACCCACGGTACAGACAGGTTAATTATCGCTGTAAAAAGCACTACCAAAATTAGCAATTCAAAGAGCAGCAAAACTGGAAACAAAAATACAAGAAAAGAAAAATGGTAAAGATGGACGATTTATAGGATTGAACAAAAAGACTCACGAAAATATATGGTCATGGGTACGAAAAGGACATTTAAACTGAAAAACAGAATCGCTACTGAAAACCACACAAAACAACGCTATCAGAACAAACTATATCAAAAACCAAGATGGACAAACAGAAGAAACGGTTAATCACATCATATACGAATGCAGCAAACTAGCATAAAATGAATAGAAAAAAAAAGATAGGACTGTGTGGAGAAAGCATTTCATTGGAACTATGCAAACGTCTGCAATTTGAAAATGTAGAATAATAGTGCACATACAAACCAGAGACAGTGGAAAATAAAAATCATAAAATACTCCTGAACATGGAAGTAAAACGGACAAACTGATCAAAGCAAAGAGACCGGGCGTGCTAATAGTTACAAAGAAGGTAAAAATCTGCCCAATCGTAAATATCGCCGTCCCATTCATTCACAGTGTGAATGTCTAGGAGACAAAAACTAAGCAAATACATAGAACTTTCCAGAGAGCCGAAAGGAAAATTGAACCTGAAGAAAGATACTGTAATACCAATAATTGTAATAGCGCTGGGAAAATCCTCGAGTGCGGAAACCCACATGGCCAGGTGACGCAAACGATTCATGTGTAACTTGAAATAGAAATATGAGCAAAACTATCGAAAGAACAAATTCAAAGAAAACTGAAACTGCCAGAAATCCCGTAATCTGAAATCCCTCTCAAAACACATATACACACAATTGTGATGACACTTATCTCAACTGGTACCACTCAAAATTGTCATGAAAGGTAAAGGAGAATAGAAGGAGGGAGTGCACTAAAAAGACCTCCACTCGAAGGGAGCAAAGAGTACTATAATCTTGTGAAGGGTTATTGTAACTCAAAATCAAGGCCACCGGTCGGTGTCAGCGAGAAATCAATGGTAACAGGTTGTTGCGATAACGCAAAATGATTTGCATAGTTATAGAAAGAGGCTAAGGTTGTTGTAAATTTACGAAGTCTGGACCTTAGGGAACACCACCTATTCTTATGATCCATCACTGGTAATGCTTCGTGTGAAAACGCTTACTTAGTAGATAATAATTAGAATCGTTATGATAAAAGTTCGGTCGCACCAGCGTCGGTAAGTGTCGCAGAAAATGCTTACAAGATAAAATGAATAAGAAAAGAGTGTAGAAAAAAATGTAAATAAAAAAATACGAAAAACATGCAGAGTTCCGAAGTAAAATCTAATTAAAGATTGAAAATGAAAATTAAAATTCAACAGCAAAGGGTTACAATCCTAAAAATATTGTTAAGAGTTAGCTCCCCTTGATAAGTCTAACATAGTCAATCTACAAGTTCTAATTTGCTACATAATTAATTATTAAATATATATAAAACTGAATAATCTAAATTCCTGATACAATTGAAGAAATTTATCTACAGATTTTTCCGGAATATTCACTTTACAAAAAGAAACGACCAACAAAAATTAAAAGCACGCGACCAAAACCATAACACTTTAAGGAAGTAATTTTATGGCAATTATCCCAAACATTTCATCTAGAACATTCATTTCAGACTAACTATATTTTCTTTTAGTATTGGTATCTTTTTGACAATTATGCATTTATTAGTATTTATTAATTCATAATGAGAATTATGAACATTCTGATTTCCTATATAATTAATCAAAATTGTGTATACATATAGAAAACTGTAAATGTTTGATTCAACCTAAGAATTCAATATTAATTTTTATCATATTATCTATTTACCAAAACCCCGGAAAAGGCCAAGACCCTATAAAAAAACATAAAACCATAGAAATGTCCTAAATCTATAGACTAAAAATATTTATTGATCTCTTATCTCACTACGAATTATTTATAAAAACAAATAATGTAAGTATTGGTATTACGTTCTTTATAGTTAAAGTATTAGCATTCTTTAATATTTTACTGTCAATTATCCCTAAAAACAATGAGTGCCCTAAGTCCAAGTGCCACAAGTTTACCTTTAAGATATTTTAAAGACTAATTCATTTTTTTAAAAACATAGTTCACTCCAAACAAGGCAAGCCGCCACTGTAGACGTAAGGGGTTACTGAGAATTAGGGTGGAAGCCTTAGGTGACATCCTTAGTTGGGAGCAGTGTAACAAAGTGTCTGTTTACATTGGTTTTAAATTTCTGCATGTCGGTACAGTCGGGGAAACAGGGAGCAAGGATGGAGTTCCAGAGGCCGACAGCACGAGGAAAGAAGCTATTAGAGTAGAAGGCTCTCCGGCATATAGGGAACTCCACAGTTAACGGATGGGATTTAGTCGGGTTGGTCTAGTGAATTTACGTCGAGGGGGCACTAGAACAGTAAGTTCATCGGAGCACCATCCATTGAAGTATTTTTAAAACAAGCACGAGGATGCAACATTGCGGCGATGGGACAGGGGGTGGAGCTTGGTGGATAGTGAGGGACCTATTAAGTTGGCGACATTTTTTTAACCTTGTCTAAGAGGGAGAGACTAGTGGATGATGCACCAGCGCAGATGTGACAACAATACTCCATGCATGGGCGAATGGTGGCTTTGTATAAATATAGGATAATGTCAGGTGTTAGAAGTTTACTCGCACGGTAAAGGGAGCCCACCTTCTTTGCAGCAGTCTTAGCAATGTCTTCAATGTATTTATTCCAATTCATGTTATCTGTGAATTTTAGGTTTAACTAGAGATCTATATATGTGTTTATCAATACACGCACATATAAGGTATTATTATATATATTCTTGCATTTATTGTACATTTATCCGTAACCTCTAAAAGCATGTACAAATAAAAACACAAATAAAAACATGAATAAATCACAAATGTCGCAAATTTACTCTTATAAGCAATCTACTACATTAAAAAATGCAAATACTTATTTGTTTTTATAAATAATGCGTAGTGAGCTTAGAGACCAATAAATATTTTAGCCTTTAGATTTAGGATATTGTTATGCTGTTATGGGTATTTTATAGGTTCTTTTTTAAAGATTTTCTCGAGTTATTGGTAAATGGATAATCTGATGAAAAATGTAAATATTGAATTTTAGGTTAAATCAGGCATTTACAGTTTTTTATATACACACATGTATATATATATATATATATATATATATAAAATTTTGATTAATTATATAAGAAATTCGAATGTTACTTATTCTTATTATGAATTAATGAGTACCAACAAATGCATAAATGTTAAAAATATACCTATACTAAAATAATAATTAATCTAAAATTAATGTTCTAGTTTAAATATTTGGGATAATTGCAATAAAAAACTTCTTTAAGATTTTACGCTTTTGGTCGGGGACTCTTGGTTTCATTGTATTCTTTTGTTAAGTGAATATTCTGAAAGAATCTGTAAATAAATTTATTTGAATAATGCATTTATATCATTTATTCATTTTTGTAGAAATATATAATTTTAAGTAATTATATAGCAAATTAGAACCTGTGAATTTACTATGTTAGACTTATAAAGGGAAACTGATAATTATTTTGAGAATGGTCGTCCCCGGTTATTAATTTTAATTTTCCATTTTTAATTATATTTTACTTCGTAACTCTGCATGTTTTTTCGTATTTTTTTTCATGTAAAAACTTTTTCTCTTCTTTTTTCTGATCAATTTAATCTTGTAACTTATTTATATATTACTTTATTTACTTAAATAGTTTCTACTTTTATTTTATGATTCTTTTATAATGTTCTTTATTCACTTGCGCTTATTTTAGGACATGACCCTCAAGTAAGTCATACGTACATTTTCCTAGCTCTGTTCGAATATAAGACAGCGTCTAATAACTATTAAGAAACTCACGCCATTTTTGTAAGTGAATTTTATATAGCTTATATCGATGCTGTTTACTTTTTGTTTTGTGCTGTGTTTTCTGATTTTCTTGGACACGATTTTTAGACTTCTGGCGAGTTGTACTATGGAAAATCACACACACACACACACACACACACACACACACACACACACACATATATATATATATATATATATATATATATATATATATATATATATATATATATATAATTGGTTGTTCATGTACAGACGAAACGGTCAGTAAATTTATATGGATTTTTTTAATGAATAAGGAAGTGGTCATTAGAATTTACGATTTTATTGTTTATATATATATATGTAGAGTATATATATATATATATATATATATATATATATATATATATATATATATATATATATATATACTCTACAACCGTCACGCAAGTAAAAACGTGCCGGATGAAACTATTTCAAGTGTTTAGGAGAAGGGAGAAGTAAATAGTAGTTAGATAACTGCCGTCGTCTGAAATAAATTCGGAAAGAAATCTTCCACTCTATTTCTATAATGAGACGTTTTCTTTCTTTTTTTCTTTCTTCCTTCTTTCTATACCGATTAATACGTTTTTTTATTCTTTTGTAAGCTTTTTAGTTTTAAAACTTTCTTTCTTATTTCATTTTTAACTCCACCAATTGAGACGTTATTTTATATAAATATTAGTGCAAACACTGACGAAGCATACTTTTTTCACATAATTTTTGACGGAGGGTTTATTTGTTTACATTAATTGCATTAATGCGTGACTGCTAACTGATCTTCTTTCTTCCGTTTAACATTCTTTCATGCGGAAAAATAAGCAAGTTATATGTCGTTGCATTTGCGAAATTTGTTCTAGTCTATGAATTTTTTTTTTCTTCTCGACGTTTGACACTTCTAACACTTGAACTTACGTACTCGGATATTTGTCTCTGGATTTGTGCATTTTTGTTTTTTGTCCGCTTACGTTCCTGCACATTCAACTAAGGATCAGCGCCCCCTTTATTTTGTTATTATCATTTTCACAAATTGATTCATTAATTGCAATTATTCTTTCGGTGACACGACGATGAA